>JAFBJS010004653.1:123945-134922 GCA_016785265.1 Paraplagusia blochii
CAATGTCTCCACTGTCCCTCCTCTGAACATGTCCAAACCATCTCAATCTGTCTTCTCTAGCTTTTTCTCCAAACCTTCCTGTCTGTGTTGTCCCTCTAATCACCTCAAAATGATCCTGTCCACCCTTGTCTCTCATAAAGAGAATCTCAGCAGCATCTTGAACTCCTCCACCCCCAACTCTGTCTCCTGTCTTCTATCTACTAGGTAGAAGACCCCCATCCTTTTCCATCTCCCCCTGTCCTCTTTATCCTCAACTCTACCTCCAACTACCTCCATGTCCTCCCGCACTGCATCCATCAATCTCCTCTTTGTCTCCTACCTGGTAGCTCCATCTCCAGGATCATTCTTCTAGGATGGTCTATGATGGTTATAAAATCTAACTTTTTCTAAAATATAAGAATGTGTCATCTACAATTTGATGCATTTTGGAGATTTTGTATTCTAGTTATGGGTAAACAAGCCACACAGGACATGCAGGATGAAAATCTTTATAAATTCTTTATTCATCAAGGTATTTAAAATTTAAATCAGTCAACACTGAGCTCGGTGATAAATGTAACATGTGCAGAATATCATATTTCGAATATGTTCCAACTCACAGTGGTTAAAATTGAATTGAATCCTGAAGGATGTCTTGGGGTTTGTTCAGACTCCTCCGTTGTAAAACAAAAGTTCCCTGTAAACAAGGTTTTTTAATACTGAGCAATAATAAAGTGTCTCAACAGTTGATTCCCTTATGGTAATAAATCCTATACATTACAAAGGCTTGTTTTTTGCAAGAATGAACATTGTCTGAACAATTAGTCATAATATTGCACAAATGTTTACATATCTTTATGGAAATATCAAAAACCAAGTATAAAAAACATTCCAATTTACAAATCTTTACCATGAAACACAGTTAAAGTAAATATTTGTCTTTAAATGGGGAGATTTAGCCGATGTTTTATGTTAAACCACTGGTGACAATAGTGAATTCTGTCAATAGCAAAGAGAATATAAAATGATGTTCAGACTTGATTCATCTCGAAGCAGACACGGGTTTCCACCACCAGGTGGTGATATAATATTTGCTTGGCTAATTTATTGTACAGAATAAAATCAAGTCTGACGTCATCCTCTGTACTGGGCAGGGCCTGTTCAGTTTACAGCTTGAGAAGGTGGTCGTCTCTTAGGTCCTGCTCAGCTGGCTGGGCTCCATCTGACATTGGTCTGCGGTGCGAAATCCATTTCAAGAACTTCTTTTTATCAACTGTCGAGTGGAAACAAATATCAAGATGAGGTTGAGAAAAATATGTCACATACTTCAAACCAGAGTTGGAAGAGGAAAGTTAGAATAACCTTTGTACAGATTCAAGCGCTTCTCTATCCAAGACTCTCCGGAGCCGCTGTTGGTTTCCTCATTCCTGACTGGCTCGCCCTCCACGAATGAACCTTCAGCTGCAGAGCCTTCATAAAAGCCAGAACTTTCCTCCTCAGGCAGATAAAACAAAGGTGACTCGCCCTCATCTCCCAACGTTGGTGTTTTCTTTTCATCTAACATCTCCTCATCCTCCATCTCCTCCTCATCCTCCTCCTCCTTTGGTGGCTTTTCATCCTCCACAGGTTCTGCATCCCTGAAAGCAACAGAAAAGAACATGTCAAAGACTGGACTGGGACTGGTGTACTCTATCCTGTCCTAGTCCTTCGGTGTTGACAACATGGGACTGGATCCTGAAAAAACTTCAAACTTGAGTCAAACTTGAAATTTTAGCACAAGCTGACCAAAAAAAAAATCAAAATGTCATTTTACTGGCTAAGAGCTTTGGTTAGCAAAATGTTCTAAAGCATGTGTGTCAAACTTAAGGCCCGCAGACCAAATATGGCCCATGAAATCATCTTATGTGGCCCATGGAATCTTAAAAAACATTAGCCTAATAATAATATATCCCAATAATAAAATCTTTTCTTATAAAGCATTACTAATTTGACACCTATGATCTATTATAATACTTGGGCAAAGGTCCAGTGCTTTAGCAGTTAAGTATTATTTTTAATTTATGGAAGCTATTATAACTTGGGGCCAACCTAGATCACAGGGGACGTTACTGAACTTTTCACAGAAACTGTAAATTTAAGAATCCACCAACACAGGAAAGGGACTGAATAAAACAGTGTTAATCCAACAAATACGAGTAATTAAGTGGACAAAACTGAAGATCATTTCATACCACAGAGTGTTAGACACTGTAACATCTGCCGTGGGTGATTTCAGAAGATGAAATGTGATGAAATGTGTTGGGCAATGTTTACTGCTCGTGGAAAACCAAAGACCTTGTGTCAGAGTTTTAAGAATTTCAGACAAACACGGTACGTAATGTCTTTTGACGCATAACAATAGACCAGGCACCGCAGCCCATCAGGCCACTTCCTTTTGACACTTCCTCCTGGCTTCCTGTTGGAAGAGAGCTGCAAGAGCAGGGGCTGCTGCTGTTGCTGCTGTTTGATGAAACAAACCTCCAGCAGTTGTAGATGTGACAGCACACAAAGTGAGTTGGTGTAAACTGCTGACAGTGACGACTGTGATGGATAGATTTGACACGTAGAGTGATTCCATATCAGATCGGGGGAAAGAAAATTTCAACAGGAAATGAGGCAACACGGCAGTGACAAACAGGATGGATTTAACTAAAAGTTTTACACAGAATTTAAATGACGGGACCACATGTTTGGCCTGGTTCAAAATGTTTCTTCCTTTGGTTGGAAAACAATGGACGCACTTCTGGTTGTTGTGCTTTTATAAATTTACGAGTCCGACAATGTGTGACTCCCATAGGTATTTCAATAAAAGGTTTTGCCAAATGTAATTTAATGTATTGTAAATAAAAACAAGATGAAGAAGAACAAGGGATTACTGACAAGTGTGCAATTCTGTGATTGGACACGGAAAACAAAGGACGACGACAATGGCGTGTATGGACAAGCAAAATGTCTGGGCAGACGTGGTGAGTCTGGTGAGTCAATACTGCTCCATGTTGTTGACTTGTTTCTTCAACAGTACCTATCACTGTTTTCTCATTCAATTTGGAATCGAAAACCGAAGTAGATAATTCGGGATCCATTAGTTGAGGTTAGAATGCGCGTTAGTTTGTAACGTGAACGCAAACGGGGAGCGCAACTGGTTTTGCGTCGCAGCGAATACCGAATGAAGTGACAATGTGAAAAAGGTATATGTTTGAGGTTGAGGTAAATATCTCAGGTTAATCGGCAGGATTTTGAACATATTCGTCATATTCCATAAATTCCAAGGTAGCTGTGAGACGACTACCTCGCACTACAGATGCGAGATGCACAAAAATCAAGACATGATGAAGGTCATGCCCAAAACTGATGCACAACTGAAACATCTACGCAAGATCTACCAAAAATCACAATACTTTCTGTGCTCCAGTGGGCCACACAGCGACTTGTTGGGCCATATTTGGCCTGCAGACCTTGTGTTTGACACATGCTCAAAATTCACTGTAGGGAAAATCAGCTATGAGTTATGCAGTGGGTCTACTGGTGCCAATAGTTTCCAGATTATTCAGCTCAATATCCTATAATCTCAGGAAGCCTTACTGGAGTTTCTCAGAAATCTTCAGACAATAATAGGAAATACATGTCATTGAATATGATAACATTTATGATTTAACTGCTGAGGAACACACGCTTCGACGCCTGACTGGCTGGATCAGAACGCTAAGCTGGATATTTAGGTCCCTTTTTTATTTTTTGCAGATCTTCACACCTTAGGAGTATTTCCCCTTCCCTCAACTGTAAATCCTCCTTCATGAAAATAGCAGCATCTAGAATTAATTACAAACATCTGGACAAAGTTTTGATAAAACAGAAAAAGTATTTTAATAAAATCCTGCTCCTCTGTTTGAAAGCTGTTTAGGGGGTTTCTCACTAAAGGACTTTTCTGAATCTATTCTGAAATAAGGGGAAGTGAAATAAAACTTTCTTACTTTTAAATGTACACTTGATTTTCCCCAACTCTGGGCGAAAGTAAAAAAAAAAAAACTTTACTGTCTTTCTTTTTTGTCAGTCCAACGTCCCAGTGCTCACTGCATCGCTCCCTCTGTCTGTCCTTTCCCTCTGAGTTGTCATCTATTTTGGCTTTTCTTGGCCACCTACCTCACACTTACCCTCTTCACTATAACACACAGGCCATGACTTCACACAGACATACACCCAGATGATGCTGTGCTGTTTGATTTGTGCTTCCCAAGGTCACAGATCCAAGTGTGCATTTCTATATTTAAAGTCTGCATTTTCCTCTGTACACATCACCACAGAACTGTGTCTTTGTTTTTCCAAACCCAATTAAACACTGGAGGGAACTCAGTCTCATCCCACTCTGAGAAATACACAAAGAAGACAAACACATCACATCAGCTCCACACATGAATACTAACATATTCTCTGCAGCGGAGGCTGGCAGTTTGCCTGGCAGTTCCGGACTCCATTCCATCTCTGGACTTTGGTGGGTCACACAGTTTGCTCTGTCTCCTGTAGGGTTACATTTCAGAAACTTGTACACAGCGACCTTGGGGGCTCCTAGAAAAAAAATGAAAGAAGAAAAAAAAAAAAAACAGTTAAATTATTGTCTTTAACGACCGAAAGGGAAAAAATTTGCATTCCACAGAATTTCCTGCTAAGTAAATAAAAATGCAACAACCAATTGAATCTAGAATTCTGGAATGTTGACTTAATATAATGAAAAAATAATAAAATCAGGCTTTAGGGCTTTTTTATTTAACTAAGAAAAAAGTATTCCCAATAAACTGGCTAAGATACAGCCCTTTTAGCATATAAACAAGTAAAATAATGAAATACATAAAAATAAACACTATCCCAAAGTTTAATCTAAGCTAAGATGTAGCTTTAAATCCAAAGAAATGAAAATAAGACCAGATGTCTTAGTTGAGCATAATGAAGGCTTGAACTTATATATATATAGCTCTTAACTCTCTAACTCTGCAATATATATCTAATATATTATATATATTGCAGAGTTATACATAAATATATAGCTCTATAAATCTATATATTATACATAAAACTGAAATATATATAGCAGTGGTTCTCAACTAGTGGGTCGTTGGCCCGTTCTGTATGGGTCACGAACAGCTGGCCAGCATGTATTTTATTTAAGAAAATCTCTTATTTTGAAAGGCACACTCAGCGATCAAAGACTTTTTTTTTACAAATTTAATTTGCTTGGTTTGGGTCGTGACCTAATGACCACAGGAAAATGTCATGACCAGGTGAGAACCACAGGTTCTAGAGTTATATACGAGTTGACACCTTTAATCTTTTGTAATGTAATTTTTTTTTTCATAGACAGACTAAAGCCTTAGGGAATTAAAATGATTATCTATGTTTTCATAGTTGTTATTTTCCATATATATTTTTTTTAACAAAATCCCCTCAGTTGTCACTCTGTGCAACATAAGTCAGCCATCATGGATTGCATTTTATCAGTTGCACATTTCGGGTGTGTCTGAGGATTACAACAGTTTTCTTCACGGAAATAAGGAACATGTTCTGAGTTCTTGAGAACTGCACCAAAAAAAAAAAACAAAAAAAAACAACCAGAACTTAAAATCACATTTTAATAATACAACCATTAAACCACACTGTCTTTTTTTCGACTTCTCAGCAAAATTTGTCAACTTTAGAGGACATTACTAAGTCCAGGAGAGACAGGCTACTATATCTGTCCACTGTTCCACTACACCTACACTGCACACAGGTCCATTTGATGAAGTGATTGCTAGTCCTGCGACTACGGTAAACTTAAATGAAAAAGGAGTGTGACTAAATGAGACGGACATAAATCTGAAAAGTACTTGTTAATTTTGACAGTGATGAGAGACGCCAGGCAACGAGGTGTAAATGCGGTCGTTGCTCCTGCCTCAAAGAACCACAATCGTTGGTTGGAGCACTTGCTTAAGCACCAGGCTTTCTGTGTGATGTTTGTCAATTCTCCTCAAAGGGATGTTTCCACACTGTGGTCACATGATTAAATGTGTGGTCATGATAACATCAGCACCTTTTTGGACCTTCATCTGTTTTAGCAACGACTCTGGAAGGATTAGATAGTCAAAATAAAACATTTAAGCTAAAGAGAAAGGAGAGAGAGAGAGAGATATATTACCTGAGGAGGTGATTTCACTTTAAAAGGTGTTTGTTACAGCAATGACAGAGACCTTGCCTTTGGTGCCAACGCCAAGGATGATGGAATTTTTATTAGGTTTTATAAAAACACGGCAAAAAGTCACTTCTGAAATATATTTATAATCACATTATTAACTCTAATGGACTTGCGTAAAACAGGGGTATGAGCAACAAGTGGAATTTCCAGAGAGAAACCGTCTTTCCCCAGATGTCATACAGAACGAGACCATTTCCTCCTGTGAGTTTTATTAGTGTTCAGCAGTTGGGGGTGAATATCTAGAGATTGTCTTTAGTCTCAACGTCTATTTTTGTAGAACCAACCCAACCACAGTTTCATCAGAAAACACTGCTGACTAAATAGGCATATCTCCTTATCCTGATGGTTGATTATTGTTGAAGTAGATAAATCGTGTAACTATCTTCCATGTACCACGGTAAAAAAAAAGTACATATTGTTAAAAAATCACTCTGGATTGAAGTTGTATTTTAGATGTATATAGCAGTCAGACATGGGTATTATGAATAGATGCCCAAAGGAAATTGCAAATAATGAAATCCTGGTTTATGTTTACGGTTTTGCTTCTACTTCCGCACCAAGGAACATCATCGTGGAATCAGAGAAAGGTTTTTGCAACGTATCACCTTTTCCATGGTGATCATCAGGTCTGATGACACTGGTGAACTTTATGTCAAGATGAAACCTCCGTAGAGGGACTCTTTCAAACCACAATGAAACTCAACACAGGAACCGAAACAGCGTTGGCTTTTAAGATAGTAAAGAAAAAAAAACCCTTTTAAAAAGAATCATTTTTGTTTTCAGCTAAAAATAAAAGAAATACATAACTTGACTTTTGTTTTGTTTGAGTTAGTTCTTTTTTCACCACAGGGAGAGAGGATGTGGAACCTTCAGAACAAAGAAACCAAACGTTGACATTTGTGGTATGAGTCACAGTTCAAAACTGTATGACTTTGTGTGTACTCTTCACTTAATTAACTAAATATTTAACGTTAGCATTAATTTTATAGTTTTATTAATAAAACCTTAAAATATCTGCAATTTATTTTCTGGTTTTCCTGAGCAATCATATACTGAAATAAGTTGACTCTCACTAGTTTACAGGTTTAAAACTTAGGTCCGTGGGCCAAATCTTGTCCTTGATATTAGTGTATTTGGCCCTTTACTGTACTATAGCTAGCATTTATATATTACATTAAAATTACAATAAATTTACTAGATGCTTTCATCTAAAGTGACTTACAATTTTGAGAAGAATAACAGCACCCTAGGTCATAGTCAAATGAGAGCAACGTCATTTATATAGTAAGACGATAAAAAGAAGGTGAGTGTGGGCCAATCATATAGCTCGTAGGCGACATTTGGGTCCTAAAGTCTTACACAGTGGTCAGGTAAAGAACCGAGAGATAGAGCAATTGTGTGAACTATATAATAAAATAATAGTATAATTTAAAAACAAGTTTGACAGGCCAGATTAAAGGGACAAACGGGCCACATCTGGCCCTCGGGTTATAGTTATTTCAGGTCTGGTGAAGAACATGCTAGCATAATTTGTAGCAGGTGCGCATGTATGCGTGGTATTATAGCACATACATTTTTGGAAGTCGTTTTGTTGGACTGAAAAAAAATTAACATTAAAAGGTAACCATAAAGGCCACAGATACAGGGGACTTATAGGAAATAAGAATCATATTTAGACAATACTAATGTTTGTTCCCATTTGGGAGAATCCAATATTACATATCTGAAAAATTGGAAA
This sequence comes from Paraplagusia blochii, assembly GCA_016785265.1. NCBI lineage: Eukaryota > Metazoa > Chordata > Actinopteri > Pleuronectiformes > Cynoglossidae > Paraplagusia > Paraplagusia blochii. The sequence goes on from JAFBJS010004653.1 coordinate 131,925, forward strand.
CAATACAATCAATTTTATATAAATAATAATATTCTAAAATGTTATTTTGTCCTACTGTGAAAGTGAGGTTGACAGCCCTGTCATTCTATGCTTTATCCAATAGTGGGTCACTTGTGACACTACAAGTGTCATTCTTTTTTCATTCTTTTTCCATAACTAAAAAAATTATACTTAGAACCATTGTTAGTTTTACCGGAAACTATAACAGATAAAATCATTCACGTGTTTGTTTCTACATTAAATCAACTGTTGACAAACTGACGGCGCTTCATCGTTTCCACGTTCGGAGGCGGGAATGTACGATAACAAACACAAGTATCCACTCGCGCTGCTTTTAGGGTCTTTACGACCCTGTGGAGTCCAGGAAATTAAAACCAATTGCATGTGCGGTAAGGGACCACGTGACGCAGTTTGACCAATCTTAGCAAAGGCATTCAGATAAGCATTCATGAGGGAGAAGACGTGTAGAAAACCACGGCGGTCAATCAAGACAAAATGTCAAATTAACAAGGCGTCACTCAAGAAATAATGTCATAACAGGACATTCGTGTCACAATAAAAGCACAACAGTGCGTTATTTTATTATTGTTTGTTTTCCTTTCTACTTTATCGTGTCGATGTTTACATTCACAAAACTACCAATAGTTTTACCCCGTTTAGGCATTAAGTCATTATTCCAGTTTATTTTACATTGCCCCAATGTAATATTTAACTCGTTAAGTCGTTAAATAAATATATTTAATGAGAAATTAAGATAAACAACGTGCCTGGGACAAACATGCTTTTGTCATTACTGTGAACTTGACAAAAACTTCACGACTTTACACCAGAAGTTAAAAACAAATAAGGTTTTTTTTTTTAAATCAAAATGTGCTTTTTTAAATACTTGGAAGACTTTAACAAACGTAACTCAACGCGTTACCGTCTTATTTATATTGTAAAAATACGTGGACGTACCTTTCCCGTGATGTAAACCGAGGCAGGAGATAAGAAGAAGAAGGAGCAGTTTCATCCTGGACCAAGGAAAACAGCAGGTAAATGCAGATATCACCCTCGCAGAAAGTCTCTGTCGACGTGATCACAGCTGCGGGGCTGAAGTGTGACTGTAGTCCGGTGAAACCCACTCTTCTATCAGGAGGAGCTCAACCCTCTGAATGACTGCGTCATGGTTTCCTGAAGACATTGAACATCCTCTGTGGAAACTTTTGCATTAGCAGCTTCGCATATCAGATAGCACCGTGGGCCACAGTGTCGTAATAAGATATTTAATCAGACTTTCTGATTAAAAGAAGAAGAACAAGAAGAAGAAGAGTGGCTGTAAGAGATAGAATGGATAATTGTCCGTCTACTACGGACCTGGGCAAACTAAGGCCCGAGGACCAAATGTAGCCCGTCCAGCATTTCAGTCCGTGCCGCCAAACCATTGCTATTATATATATATATATAGTACAATCGAAACTATTCGCATATATCTGTATGTTGAACGATACTATTTGAATTTCTAAAATTTTATGTATGTATATATGTATATATATATATACATACATGTATACATATATGTATGTTTGCACATATACATATGTATGTATATATTTATATACAGTATATACATATACATACGTATATGTGTATATGCAGTATATAGAGTATATATATATTTATATACATACATACATACAATTTTATAAGTTTAAATAGTATTGTTCAACACACAGACACACATATATATGCAAATAGTTTCGATTGCACTTATATCTTTATATATGCATACATATATAAAGAGTATAAACTAAAGTAACATAGTCTAACATTTCTTTATAAACTTCATATATTATTGCATTCTTTTTATACTCTATACACACTTTTTATATTACTGTATGTATATGCTGTACATATGTATGTGGGTATGCGCATATGTGTACAATAAGATAGATAATGCAGTGCAACACAAACTTAACTCAATAGTGATATTGACATGGTGAAATATAATAACATTTTATCATTTATCCATCATGTTTACATAGTCATTTATCATAGCCGTAAAAAACTGCATTTATCCAAAAATGTATCTGCTCCTCATCCATATTAAATAAGATTATTATTTATCTACAAGGAACTAATTCAGTTGAGGTTTGAGCTTTAAATATATGTACAAGCTGACGGGTCGAAAATATCAACTATTAAACCATAATAAATGTGATATATGGTAATGTTCGGGAGACAAAAAAATATTATTAGAAGAATGTTTTATTGTTTCCATTGTTTCAATGTAGCTTATATAGCACTTTATTCTTGTTTTCAACACTGATTTTTTCATAAAAAAATCTCTCTGGTTTGTAAAATGATAACATAGTGGGAGTTTGTCGGAGGATGTCAGTAACAACTGACACAAAAAACTGTCATTTCTGGTAATTGTAGGTGAATAACATGATGTTAGCTATTTTAAGGTCAGAAAGTAGGCCATAAAGGTTAGATTTTACCCAGTAGTTTGAGGTTTTTATCTATGTCATATGTGTCAAACCCATGGTCTGCGGGCCCAAATATAGGCTATATAGGTCATTTTGTTCGGCTCATTACTTAATTAACCTGATATTTTTATAAAAAAAAGTGCTGAAAAATATTTCTAATTTGAGTAAAAAATAATCAATTGTGGAAACATGAGTTAATGTGGAGTAAGTTTGTTAACTTAACCAGTATTTCCTCAACTGGTGGACTGTGACCCAAAAGTGGGTCATGAACAGTTTTAAGTGGGTCACAGGCCTTTGTCGGAACAATAAAAAAATGTAAATAAAAAAGGAATAATTTGTGATTGTATTTTGAAGATGATTTTATCTGCAGCAGAGAGATGTCTGTTCACTCTTCTCAACAATAGGTGGCAACAATACCCTGTAATGCCAATCGACACTCACTATGGGTTTCCATACAAAGCTGTGCGTGCGTTTGAATGGAATCAAAACCACAACATAACCATGATCCTGATGGGTGGTCTTCTCACCTA
>JAFBJS010004655.1:4474-16697 GCA_016785265.1 Paraplagusia blochii
AACGTAATATTTTTTATGAATCGTTCCTGAATCGGATCGTAGCCTGTGAATCGAGATATGAATCGGATCGTTATGTGAGTAAATCGTCCCACCCCTAATATATATATATGATTTTAACGCTGAGCATGTACTACTCAGGGGGCAGTTGTGGAGACTGCTGCCTGTGACCTGGCAATGGACGCAGATGATGAGTGAATAAAACTATTCATAAACTATAAAATGTTGAAACCAACATAGAACATAAATTTTTAATAGGATTTAGACTTGATCTAATATATCTTAACTAAAGGTTTCCACTGGACTTGAAGGCAACAGAAAATGACATCTCTTTAATTTAAAATGTTAGATATTTGGCTGTGTCCTCCAACTGTCCAACCAAATCACTCACATTGCAGACATAACTCTGGGCCAGCTAGAAGGCCTTGGTGTGGCCAATTTAAAATCTGATCGGGTAAGGACACAAACACGCTCTCACAGTGTCTAAAAGATTGTTGATTTAGGGCAAATCCCCCTCAGCCCTGACAACATCTAAGGCCAAAACCTGATGTATGAGACTGGAAGCAACAAAACCTCAGAAAAGCCATAGGAAAGGATAACTATGCCACTGGTATATTTTGTGTAAAGATGTTATTATTGCAGGTTTGAATCCTATCCTAGCTGTGATGTGTTTAGGGCCCAAAAATAGTAACTTTGAGGTCAATCAGACATCCTTGATGAATCACCTTGCAAATCCAAGAGTTGAGTTAAAATCTGACCAAACTATTTTTTTGTCTGTTTAAATGATGATTTAACCTAAACGTGATGTTGAACATGATTTTATGTGTAGGTGGTGATAGCCAATAAATCTAGTAGATAAATACTATTTATATTTATAATATAAAAATACATATAATATTTTATTTTTTGCAAAAATCAAGACAATAATTTATATCAGTACAAACGGATATAAGATTTTTACCTGTCCCTCTTATTCAAAATTGCATTATGTTTTAATATTGTTATAAAGTCTTTGAATTGTAATATTGTATAAACCACAGACTGTGTGAACAAATAACTAGAGAATAAACAATAGAGTATTTTCTCTTGAGCCGCACTTTCAATTAGTGAAGGCAAGAACCAAAGTACCATTGAAATGATAATGAATTAAATATTTGTTAATAATTTGATCATTTCTTTTGGAAATATTTAAAGAGGGATGTACCATAAAATTGGACCGTCAATATAATTGGCCTGATATAATCATAATTATGGGATATCAGTAAGAATGATATAAATTTTTCCAATGAAAATCTAATTACACAATACCGGGGTTTTGCCAAATTTGTTGGAATCACAGATATGATTTGACGTTGAGTTGTTCCCTCAATTCTCACAGTAGCACTTGTCGGTATTGTTATATATTGATAATAGCCATTTAAATGATTGGTAAAAATGGAATAGACAAACCTAATTTCGACACTATAGCATACCTATGTGTCATTCTAGGTTTGGTTAACAAAAAAGAAAGAAAACATTTTTTGTTCTCACCTGGTCCAGAGTGGTCTGAGACACAGAATAATCCTCCACACCTAGTGTGTGTTGATGGCTGATGAACTGGCTGAAGATGTTGGCCAGAGCCCCCGGCGCGCATGGCAACTGATACTGAAGAGTGTTGTGATGCTTTTCCTTCAGGAGACTTCCTGCGAACGTCTGCTTCATAAAGTCCTCCACCGGCTTCAGGACAGGAGGAGAGCCCCCCACCCGCACCGTCACCGTGTAGCCATCGCCAAATCTACAACACAGGTAAAGGTTAGTGCTTAGCTGTGGATGCAAGGCCGAGCCCTGTAAACTCAGTAAAGATAGATTAAAAAAAGAAAACCGTTTGATGTAATGTCATTTATTCTACTTTATTCCATTCATCGCCCCTTTGCATTTTTAAAAGTGTTGAGTTGGAGGGCAACAGTGCACGTCATGGATGGCAGAGAACAAAAGCAGCTAGTGTTGCTAGGTGATGTATAACCCACCATCTCCCATTCACACTGTAATAAAATGACTCACAGCATTTGCTGTGAAATTAAAGCAATGAAACAGTTATATCTCAAGGTTACAGCAACCAGCCATCTTTATCCAGTGAGCTATTAACCTGCATGAATCTAATAAATTATTAATTCTGCGTTTTTTTTATTACTTCAATGAAAAAGTTAAATCATTTAAATATTAAAAAGGGGTCATCGGTTAAGCTACTCAAACCACCTCTAAATACAAATTTATTTTAGGAATGATTCACTGTCTTGGGTAAATTTCATTCATTTACCCTTATCCGTCTGTCCCTTGCCAGGACGCAGGGGCAGCTGATGAGCCTTCACAATATGGTGGGTGGCGAGCCCACTGGAAAACTTTTGTATTCCCTCAAGCAGCAGCATGCAGCCTTCTTAATCAGGATGTACACTGTGCAATTCTGAGCCAATTTTGTCCTAATTTTTGGTTTAAGCTCAGGCTTATAGTGCGATCAGGCATAATTTTATGACGCGCACATCGTACAGTGTGAGCACACAAATTGTAACCGAGGAAACCATCCAGCAGTTGCCTGGTACAGTGTGAGTAGCAGATGGCTAATGACGTAAAAAAATTAGACAGTGTTTGACTAGCTTTTGGAGATTGGGTTAAGAGTACAATTTTCCCTCTGGATTTATTGAAACCAAACTAAATATAGTAGCATTCATGTAATTTAAAATTATGTGAATGCTGACAAAGGTGTCTGGTTTATGTAATTCAACTTTAGGAAAACACATTTAATAATGATAGTTCTGGACATGGCAAGTCATCACGCTTTCTGATGTTATCAAACACAAAAAGTGCTGCTGCTAATCCCCAAAGCCAATTAGCAGTGCAGCTTCCCAGTCATGTTGGTGAGCACCAAATAGAACCAGGTTGCCTTGTTATTCTGTCATTAGCGCTCTTGTGACCCATTGTTTTCTACCTAATTAATTCCCTAATGTTGGATATACCCGTGGAAGCGTCCGCTGTGGTCTCTTACTAAGAGTTACATGCAACGAGAGCCATGCTCCATTCACTGGCAATTAGCAATGAGTTGAACACAGAACAGATCTGCAAAGTCCCTAAGGGTGGAAGGGTGAAGCGCTCTGCCGGAACTGTGGTGCTGGATGACACAACCCTATGGGACTGAGGGTCCCTTTAGAATAGGCACAGACTTGAAGCTACACAAACAGTTTAAGAAAAATGACTTTGCTTTTCATATAAGCAGAGTAAGTCCATCAAAGGTAATTAAGCACCTGATTTTAATGAAGTATGGATTTTGCAACTTTTAAAAATTGTCATTATCTTCATTAAATTATTTGTTGCCAAGGTCAGTAGTAGTCTCCATGACTTTCGGCCAAATCAATTTACACCATACTGTGAGACTTCCTGCGGGTGGTGATTCCACTGGAAGTTGTGGGGATGCTGATGGTATGCAGTGGTTGAGGAAGCTAACCCAGGTCAGGCCATCACTGAGCCACTTTTAAATACAGCACTACTAAAAAGATTGGTTTCAACAAATAAATAAGTCTCAAATGGACATGATCAGTTCTCATCATCTTAACTAAATACAAAACTTGACTTTGTTATGGACAGGGCCTATACAAGGAACAGCGGGCAGGTCCCAGAAGTTGCAGTATCCATGGGTATTTGCTGGTAACATTAGTTTTACATTTTACAAGTCGATGCAATACTGCCCTGGGAGAGGTAGGTGGAGGTAGTGGAAAGTAACTAGAAAGGGGTAAGTGGAAAGATTTTAGGCAATCAGAGCACATTTCCTTTTGTGCTTGACATTATTGAATTAGTAAAGAAATGAAAGACTGAATGTGTGACAGAACAACACTGGGTTCCGTGTCCCTATATAGGCTTTGATTCTATGTAGAGTGTATAACCTAAGAAGATATATTTTAATCTTCTTAAACTATTACAGCCCACATAAATACATTACAAACCATTACTGTAACCTGCTATGTTGTTACTGGATATAGTCCAGTAGACTCACCACTTACAGGAGGGCTCACAGTATAGTGCAGTGTGGTTTGGGTGGCAGTCATGGAGACTGATGAGGACAAATTCACACACTCTGTCCTGCATGATGACATTAGTTTGAAAGGGACAGTATTTTTTATTTATTTATTTCCAAACAATGCTAAGCTAACTAAACACTCGGGCTAATCTGACCCATTTACGTTGCTAAGCAAGTTAAACATGTTGCTCTCTAATCCCTGGTCAATACTGGGTAAAGGAACACACCAGCACCACAACAGTTTTTACTTCTACAACAAAAACTATATTAAAAGACAGAGTTTAATCTATCAACATATCATCACTCCAGATCAAAACTCCTCTTGGTGATGCATCTGCTCACAGGTTTCTTTTTTTAACCACACCAACGTGGACTTCGATTTAAAAACATCTCTTGGGTTAAATCTCAGAGGATCTGGAAACTGCTCTTATCAAACCCACGCCAGAAATCAAAGTTCAGTGAATATTGATGATTTGAAACTCAATGGCCACATTGCCATAATCAAAACCAAAAGACCACCACTGTAAGTGTTTATATAAATATGTGCTTCTTCAGATCTGTGTTGTGTTAACCTGGTAACAGTGATGAGGATTTCATAAGTCTAGGTTTTGAGGAAATCAATCACGCAGCTGCAGCTCATTCAAAACGTCTGGTGCTTGACTTCTGGCCAATGCCAAAAAAAGGTGGATCATATCCCTGCACTCCTTCTCAGACCTTTATACCAGCTTCCTGTCTGTCAAAAAGATTGATTCCCAAATATTGCTCTCGATTTATAAAGCGCTGAATGGGTTTTAGAGCCAGAGCACGTCCCTGATTGGCTGCGTTCTTATGAACCCCCTTCCAGACCTCTTCAGTCGTCTGAGACACGTGTGCCTTCTGTCTACAGAGACTAAATTAAACAGCCAGCAGCCGTCTGCAGCTTTTATGCCACATGGATGTGATCAAAATCTCATAGAGTCAAGTCATTTCGGTAAATATCAAACCACTGAGTGTGAATATTTATGACAAAAGCCTGGGACAAGAGAGCTTTGTGGTCACTTGATTTCTTCCACTTTTATTAATATAAAATAATTGCGCCTGTTTAAGTGGTTGTTTTCACTGTTATCTGTTAAAGGTCAAAAAGGTTTTTTTCCCCGTGGTCTTCCTTTAAATGTCAATTGTGAAAAAAAATAGTGACCTCTATTAGAGGGTGTCAGACAATAAAGGGAAAATAATTCATTTTTATTCTAGTTAATAGTTTTTTAAAGGTTTGGTCTTATAAATCTTTACCAAATAAAGGATGACCTAGGCTGTATATTGTTAGGTGCACATTGCAGTAAATTTGAAGTAATATACAGTACACATACTTATGGTGGCATAGTATTTTCTGTGTTCCCGCCAGGATGATTTGGCAAAAAAACCTAGGCAATTCTAGTCATTTAATTTTTCTGAAAAAATGTGAGACAAACTGTTTCACTGATGTCCCGCAATGTTTACTGGAGGGTTTAGAGGTATATTTTCTTGAGATATGCATGACTGATTCTCATTCTTTGATTCCCACTCTAATAGGTGCACATACAGTATACCATATACTACATCTCCCATCATGCCTCCAACCTGAGGAATGACCATATGAACACGTTATACAAGATACAGGCATAATGATCTTATCAACAAAAATCTGACATAGGTTAAAGCAACAAAAGCAGTATCAAGAATCCAATACGATGCTAATGTGACAACGCATCCACATTCAGAGAATAAACTTGATTCCTTCTCAAATTAGGATTATGGGCATAATCCTTCTCTTGATTTAACATGTAAGTGAATAGAATCAAAGAAATCCAGGAAAAATAATGATTCCAGTAAAGGGATTTAAAGTGAGTGTTGCTCCTGAATCTCTTTTTTACCTTATTCCACCTCTTCAGTGTATTACTTTTGTTTCTTTTCTCTTTTTTAATGCAGCCACAAAGCAGCTTTTGGCAGCACTTTTGGAAAAGAATATCCTCCTTCCATAATCATCATTTTTAGCATATCTCCATATTCACAACCAAACATCTCTTTCATCCTTGATTCACGGCTGTCTTGTCTGTCCTCAAATGGAACGACCGTGCGGGGAAAATGTCATTTTAGACGCTGACAGACTCTGCACTTCTCTGCACGGTCCTGCTGAAACACTGCATGCTTTAAGCAGCTAATTATTCTTTAACTAGAGAGTCGTGATTTAAAGTGCAGCAGCGAGATTTGGCCATTTCAGTAGAGGACAACTGTGGAGAAATATATTTATTGGATTCTGCTGTTGAACCACACACACTGCCACATTAGAGATGCATACAGCAGTTGAGAACAGCATGGTCGAGCCACTGTCATGTTTGTGCTGCTGCAGTTCCCTCGTCTTGATTTTCATCATTCCTGTTCAATCCTTCCCTTCTCCCTGGTCTGCTGGAAAGTCGTTGTTCCGTGTAATTTAAAACAAACAACAGCCAGACACAGATAAGGGCACGACTGGCAGGGAGTAATTCTGCAACGGTCCTTCATCTGAGGGTAGTCTGGAAAGGTCACCCTCACCGCTGACAGACCTCGTATCTGGGTCCAATGGGGTGAGGGTGGATGTGGAGTAGGGGGCCACGCTGTGGCATAGGTGGTCCAATGCTTTGATCAGACAGGAAAACATCCAAAAAAAACCTGCTTAGTTCCAGGAGGGGGGCTCACACGGCTCCAGGCAGGAGCGACACTGTCAGAATGGAGACAGGAAGATGGATGTATGGATTTTAATCCGGGGTAAGTCAGGTGAAGGTCGAAACAAAGTAACACTAAAACACATTTACTTTTGTCACTGTTTATCCCTTGACAGTTTAGTTTTAATTCAATTGAATGTATGGATTGCTCTTGGGCAAACAGTAGCGTGTTTACATTTTTAAAACATGCAGGAAAAGCTACACTAACATGTAATGTCATTGGATTCATTACATCAGGGGTTTTCAAAGTGTGCGGCGGGCCCCCCTGGGGGGCGCGGTGCGATGCTGAGGGGGGGGCGCATGTGACCCTGGGGAACATGCATTTTTTTCTGCCGTACTATAATAAAGTGTAATTGCACATTCTTGTAAGTTGAACTATATCTCTTTCTTTTTGTTTTCTTTATGTTAACAAGGATATGATGTTATGCAGAGGTGTAGCTAGAACTATTTTATAGACAAATGCTGTTATTTATAGTTGCGGCGGAGAGTGGGTGGTGGGGCGCGAATCGTTTTCTTCTTGCTAGGGGGGCGTAACAGAAAAAGATTGGGAAGCACTGCATTACATTACTACAAATGTTTAAATAATAAAAAAAAAGTTTTGAAACTGAGAATACTGCAAAAAATATCTAAAAGTCTCTACTATTATTTTTATTTTTATATCTACATTTGTGACCTTGACTCAATTTGCACTAAAAAGCTACACAGTTCAAACATAATGTTTGTCTGCTATCATTGCATATGACTTAACATGCACAGTGTCCGGCCTGTAGACAATTTTACTGCAGGTCTTCACACATGTATACCTAGAGTAATACCTGGAATTACTACATACACATATTTTGGCAGCTACAGTAGAATATCTCCTGCATCCCACTGCAGTCCACAGAACACGTACACGGAATAGAGACATTTTAGTGGCGACAGCTTTCAGGATACACATGGTGCATATACAGTCCCAGTCTACCATCTGTGTCTGTCAATGTCCTTGCAATCTTAATCAAACCTCCACTGCTCGAGTGCTGTAAACCTTAAAGAGACTTATTTTGTCATCTACCTCTGTCTGTGACATGCATTTAGGAGCCCTGAGCTATTTTGTTAATGGCACACCTGCGAAGCTCATGCCAACAGGAGTTTATTGGACTTTGGACGTCCATTTGATCGAACATTCTAGGTGGCACCCCAGTTAAAACTCTCCTTTGCTACTAGATGCATTACTGTAATGCATTTAAGGCACTTTAACCTCTACTTTTATGACATGACAAGCTTAAGGCAAGTAGTGGAAAAAATAAGACGTCGGGATACGGTGTGTACTCACTCAAGGAACTCTATGATTGAGGGAGAGTGAATGATATGAATCGGGGGGAAAATCCAGCTCCAGCGACTGGATGGCCTTCCAAAATGACAAGATTATAGGGGAGCATTTGAAGCTACTTATATTGGTTCCGTCACTTCATTTTTGGTTTACACCTGCCACTTACTGCATACACACAGCTATGCTAAAACTCACTTTTGGACTCTTTTGCTATTCTGTCACTTCGGTATGAATGCGTTGGAGTGTGAACTATTAGGGCAGCTCTCCATCAGAACAGGTAAATTGGATATTTTTAACAACCATCAAAGAGGATAATAAATGATCCAAATGTTTCCAGTCCCGCTCATCTATTGCAATGCTCTTCTCTTTGGCCTTCCTCAAAATTCACTACACAAACTCCAGTTGGTCCAGAATGCAGCTGCCCGCATCATCATTAAGAACCCAACCCACCATCACATCACCCCTGTCCTTCAGCACCTTCTCTGGCTCCCCTTACAATACCCCATCCGTTACAAACTCCTTCCTATCTGACCTTCTGCACATCACCATCCCTACTCGGTCCCTGAGATCCTCCACCTCTGTCCACCCCTCTGTCCCACCTGCCCGCCTCAGCACGATGGGGGCCAGAGCTTTCAGTCGTTCTGCTCTGCAGCTCTGGAAAGCCCTCCCACCAATTGTTTTATTTGTTGGTTTTATGTGAATTTACATCCTGTTTTATAGACTGTTTGTTTTAATTTTAGTTATGTAAAGTGTACTTGAGTGTCTTGAAAGGTGCTTTAAATAAAATCTATTATTATTATTGTTATTATTAAATCTGCCAAGCCCTAATGACAAGCCATTTTCAGCAACCTATATAGATTATTTCAGATGATTTGTGACATTGCTTCACACATGGTGACAAAGGCATGATGATCAGTGGACCAAAGGAGGCAGCACTTACAAGGACGCTAGTGGCTGGGTTAGAAGAAGAAGCCACCTGGAAAAAGGGTAAGAAGGAATAATAATAATTAAAAAAATGGACGACTTAAATGGTGAAATGGGTTCTGAATGAGATGGAATGAATGTTGGGTGGGGGCGAAAGGGTTATGTATTACAAGTGAGCAACAGTGGGTCGAAATGTGAGTGCCGTCCCACGGTGAGATACTGCATCTCTTTCTTGGGGTTGTAATCAAAAAGAGATGGAGTAGTTGGGGGTGGAGGCCGAGGATAAGGAAAAGGACCCCCAGCATTGCAGGTCAGCTGTTCAGACCGTGTTACAATGGGTTGCCTTGCCTCCCCCCTCTCTATGATTTCATTCCCTGCTGTCTGATGGAATACGTACCATCAGCAAAGTGGCAGCAGCTATAACGTCTGCTGGACTGAGGCCCTCATCGCCACAGGTCAGACCTCAGGGTTGGATACGTTCAGAAATTCAAGGGTGATGGTTTAAACCCTTTACCAGTGGAGGCTGCTATGGGCACATTTGTATATTTTAAAGCATGAGTGAATCTGTCAAATAAAAAGACAGTAAACAAAAAATTGTCCCGGTCAAAAACGCAAGATGAATCCCAGTATGTGGTAAAGACCCGCTGCCAGAAACGTTTCAGTACAGCTCTGAGCAATCATTAGGTTGAGTATCAGATGTGGCTGCACAAGTTAAAAAAAAGCCTTATTTTGAGGTTTGTATGAGGGCCATCATATGTTGAGAATTGTACTTAAAGAGAATATTGTTTCACATGACACACCTTATAGTAGTGAAACATAGCAGCACAATGAAGAGAAATAAAACAGAGAAGACATTTTAAATTCCCTTTGCAGTCATTACCAGTGACCCCACAATCCATGAAACATTAATTACACCGAGTACTTTAGAGATAGGGACATTTAATTAGAAAGTATTCAATGTGAGCCGAGAACTCAGAGATACAATTTCTTAAGGAATGATAATTGTCCACTTGGCATCTGGGGAAAAAATGCTGTTGACAATGTACTTATCTTGCACAATTTTTCCTCTACAAAATGCAAAGGAAAAATTTCCCCCCAAAAACTTGGGATGAACAACAACATCCTTAATCCTTAATACCAGAGCAGTCATCTCTGGATGGTTGTGACGACATCTCCCAACTCCAAGACAAGAAATTGACTCATTATAATAAGGAGCAGTTTCTATCTCAACAATATTTGACCAAAACTCCCTTCACAACCTTAGTCCGGGGGTGAAGGGAGTGGTCTAGAGGAGGAGAACTACTAGTAGAGTTCCCTCTTACACCAACCAGAAACTGATGAAGTTCCTCAGTCTTTCAACTCCAAAAAGAAGTCTAGTTGCTTATGACTAAAACTTTTTGGATATCATTGCCTTGATGTATGAGTATCTTCGCAGACACTACTTTCCCCTTGCCCTCTTTCAATAGCCTTCAACAATCCAATATCTCATAAATTATTTACAAACATCTATTCTTCCTCACAGACAGGATGAAATCAAACGTCTTTTCACCAATTACCCCAATATCTTAGCCCATTACATCTAAAATCTCTTTTCTCACTCTTCTTTAAGCCCGACGTGTAGCAGGACATAAACGATCTTGACGAGAAATACCCTTGACACTGTTGCCCTCTCCCTGCCCTTCTATGCATTTCCCTTAATCCCTAGTATGACTTGAAAAATGGACTACTCCACCCCTTATCCCAGGTGTATTGATCTTTCCAGCCGCCAGACAATTGCCACCACATATCCCTGTCATGAGTCCAGTTCTTGTGTGTGAGTGTAATGTCCTTTCTCTCACAAGATCAAACAATGGAGAGGTAATAATGTCACAAGACTGTACCTAAGGTAATAGATTGTTCGCAACGTCACATGCAGCGCTGGGGGCAAAAGTGCTGGCCTTGGGAAATGTCAGCTGAATCTTAGGCAGTGAAGCAGAGTGTCGAGGATTAAGGACGTTATATATCTGAGACTGAGGATCAGCAACACACATTAGCAGACGTGCAGAACCCATTAAGGCCGAGGGCAGGAAGGTTTGAAACAGAGTCATGGGTCTGAGAGACAGCAATTGTGAGAAGCTATAATGCACAGAGATCCGAGGAAAATGAAGTTAAACGCCTGTTTTTTCCTATCTGTCTCACATCCATTTGTCTTTTCTTGGTTTTAAGAAGGAGTTTCGACATTGACCCTTATTCATATTTGCTCAGTTGTTCATTTCATATCAGTCCAGTCAGCTTTGTTCTGTGATTCTTTTTTTTTAATCTTCTTTACAGAGAACACAATGCACATGATAGTGTGTCAATAACTTCTTTAAAGCCCCTTAGTACAGACAGTGGTGAATTAGAGATAAAAAATATAACACTGGAAGGTAGTATAAATATGTATAAAATGTGACATTGTAGGGAGATAGAATGGCGTGAGAGAGAGAGAGAGAGAGAAAGCCAAACAAGAATGTTACAATACATTACAATATCTTCAAAAAACATTAGCCCTGAAGCCAGCTATAAGCCAGGGTAGACTATATAAATATACGTGTCTAATACATATTGTTGTCTAACAACAACGACTGAGTTGTTATTAAATTTATTATTGTTGAATTGAATTGTTCAAGGCATGATTCTACAATTAGCCATTTGCGCTCTAAGGATCGTCATGCCTTGTCATGATTGTTTAACTGAAAACTGAATAGAGCTGCATTAGACATGTTTCGCTACTAACAATCAATACAATTGGATAAAAATAAATTTAAAAAAAGTGAAAAAAAGTGAGAAAATCTTCTGATTTACCTTCCTGGAAAGTATTATATGTTATTATATGACGGTATTATATGTATGTAAAACCATCCATCCATATAATTGATACATTCATATACAGGGAGACAATTATAAATATATCATGTATAAATATTATATATTTTTTAAAAATATATATTTTATATATAAATATATATAATATTTATATATACATATAAATATTATATATATTTATATATGTATGTATTTGTACAGTTTATATACTATATATGTGTGTGTGTATGTATTAATAGAGTATATATTGTATAATCACCCAAAAATGCATCAAAGTATTAGGTAAACTCAAGATCCCTTACCTGTGCTTCAGATGTTGGATGCTGCCCAGACATTTGAAGGTACCATTCACCATGATGGCCATGCGCGTGCACAACGCCTCAC
>JAFBJS010004655.1:16769-63250 GCA_016785265.1 Paraplagusia blochii
TTTTAAAAATATATATTTTATATATAAATATATATAATATTTTTATATACATATAAATATTATATATATTTATATATGTATGTATTTGTACAGTTTATATACTATATATGTGTGTGTGTATGTATTAATAGAGTATATATTGTATAATCACCCAAAAATGCATCAAAGTATTAGGTAAACTCAAGATCCCTTACCTGTGCTTCAGATGTTGGATGCTGCCCAGACATTTGAAGGTACCATTCACCATGATGGCCATGCGCGTGCACAACGCCTCACATTCCTCCATGCTGTTGAAAGATACAAGACACTTAAAACCTTCACAGATAAAATACATTTATTTTCTAATGGCTATTTGTCTCTGCCCTGAAACATTGCTGCTCAAATGAGCCACAGAAAAGAACATTAATTCCGAAGAGTTGCCTTCGCAGATACCTCTCATGAATGAGAGTCAAGTGCATTTAATCTTAATTGATTTGACTCGACTGAAATCTATTTTTCTCAGTTAGTTTTGAGATTTTCAGTACATGCAGAAAACATTTGGTTGTTATTGATATAAAAAGAAACCATCTGTAGTTGTTAATTTTTTCAACCCCATCCTCACTTTTTCCTCTGTTGGACTGGAGTTATTTGTCACCGAGGCAAAAGCTGTGAAGCCTTTCAGAGGAACGGCACATTTAGGATTATGACTGGAATATTATAAACACCAGCACCTGTTTTTGCCATGGTCAATTGCAGACAGCTCTGCCATGTTGCCCTACACAACAACACATTTGTATCTCCATGAAAGCACCAGGATTAATGGAGGCAATGTATTGTGAAAGAAAGCAACATTAAATATTATTCACAAGAAGAGTCAGGATCTGAGATGATGCAAAACAGGGCGATGTTTGAATATAAAGGTACTTGAACTGTTAAATGTTTTTATTACTATTAAGGCCACTGAGTTTTGAGCTGCACTCCCCACCCCCAAGAAAAAAAAGGAAACCAAAGTAAAACATAAAAATAATGCAGGAAAGATATTGACAATTTTTCTTATCCGGGAAGGAAACAGTAACAGGCAGTCAACGCCAGAGAGTAAGCCCTTACGCTTCACGAAGAAGCCTTGAAGCAACAACATTTTTCTCACAACCAAAAAGCAACTGCCAAACAGGAAACAATAGCTGTCAGCTGCAGTCTTACTCAAATCAATTATGACCATGATATTTACATTTAACTCTTATTCCCCAGGCAGTTCAATGGCGTCTTTTTTGACTCAACTTCTGTTGTGTTAAGCGTGAATATGTCAAAGACAGGAAAGCGATCGATGAGAGAAGTGATTGTGCACCTATGGGAGGTGAGAATAACAGAGCGTCCCTCCTTGATGATGCTGAGAATGCAGTCCCACAGGAAGCGCCGGGCTTTGGGGTCCATCCCTGTTGTGGGTTCGTCCTGCAAGAAAATTTAGATTTCAAATGTTGTTTGCATGAGGTAATTGGAATAGGACAAGTAATAAGTAGTCAACGTTATATTTATCCACCCATGCTTTTAGAAAGGGTCATGTGACACATCGATACATCCTGAGTTTGTCATAGCCAGCAAACCTTCATGACCACTTTTTATTGTTCAACCATGCATCTTGTCTTTTCTCTAGAAACAAACCTACCCAACAAAACAGAAAATATGTCTAGGGCTGTATTTTATGACCTTTTCATTTTTATACTTTCATTTTTCAATTAAGAATATTAACTCAAACTAGGAGTTCGACCACCAAACTTTTTAATTCCTGTTCCTTATTAATACTTTATTATGTTTTCTGAAATTAATTGTTGAACTTTTTTAACGTACTAAAGTCATTTATTCATTTGAAGGACTCATTTATGGTCTTTAATTACAGTCTAAAATATCAAAAGAGAAAAATATCCAATATCCAAGCATTCATTGGAATAATTGGCAAAAAAAAAAAAGATGGGGTTTTGGGTTTGGACCGGATCAAGGAATGAAAACTTACAAAGTGAAAGCTTTTGGCATTTTGAAAAGGAAAATCAGAAGCCTTCAAATTCTTTTGTTCCTTAACAGAAACATTAATTTAAAGATGGTTACCTGTTATTACTGCTTTTATTTTGTTCCTTAAAATCCTGTGCATCCAAAGCCATTGGTCTCCTAGTCTAGTCTATGGTAGCCCACAATGACCTGATGAGGTTGACTTCATGTAACGTTCACTGACTGAATGGAGAGAGTGTGTGGACCATCTGACTATATGGGGAGGACTGACTACCAACTACTGTCACATCTCGAAGACAACAATAAGAGGTCAATGTTGGAGTCTGTCAATATGGAAAATGTTGGTTTCAGACACAATATCAATATCTGTGTCTATGATGGGCAAGTCAACCTTATATACTGTAAATGGGTAGAAATATATTGTCGAAAGCCGGTCTAGTAGTAGAATACAGTATATCTATGGTAAAGTTCAAACAAACTAATTCTATATGTTTGTCACTCATTTTTCAGAATTTTCATAAAACCACAATTTTCATTTGATCCGTTAATTATTTTATAGGCAAAGTTGAGGAATGTGGAGCCAGAACGGAGGGAAACCAGGAAGGGGACATATACATATGGAGACATATCCAACAAAGGCATCCAGACATATTAAAAAACTATCAATCTAACTAATTATCAATCAGCCTATGATGCCATAAATACAGTGTCTGATGGCAATAACTTTAGAAATCATATCACACAACTTTGCCTGAGTTAGTCCTAATCATCAAGAAGAGAGATCAGTAAAATCTGGTTCAGGCTCAGACATTGAAACAGTATCATGTTTTTTTTGTCCTTCCTTAAGGGCTGGTCTGTCTTTACATGATTAGAGAGAGTCAGTACTCTGGCCACTGTCTGATTGCGTTCCAGACCTGGGTTTCTATCACTGTGTCTAACATGTCCCCGTGAAAATTGTAGGTGGCAGTGGCCTCAAGGCTGCCTGTGTGGTCGCTGCTGGGCGAGCAGACACCACAGTGGAACAGACATAGACCCTGGTGAGGCATTATTCCACTGCCTCCAAGTGAAGTTCTGACCAGGATGGGGTTAAATAAATAAGTCTGTAACACAAAGACTGACCACTCCTAAAATTTTTATATTGAACTTAGCGGTGGCCAAGTGGATAAGAAACCAGAATGGGGTCTTGAGGGTTCCAGGTTTGAATCCACCAACTGCCAAGTTAGCACTGAGGTGCATGGCACCGTCCCCACTATCTGCTCCCTGGGCAACTCAAAGCTGCCCACTGTACACTTTGTTGATGGGTTAAATCCAGAGGACACATTTTGTGTGTGCAGTGGTGTGGACCACAATGTCACATTGCCAGTGAGTTTCCTTTCCTTTTATTGTTGTTTTTCTGCATTGATTTAAAAGAAGTGGAGGATAAAAACAACAATAATAAAAAAAAAACTCTTCTTGGAATTATTTAACCATCTGTCATTATGGCTGAAACCTTAAATTCCTAATTTGCAATGCAATTAAAAGCATGCCATGCAGTAAATTCTTGGTAACGACTTAAATGGTTTTTCATAAGTGACAAGCAGGAGTTTAATCCGTAGGAAATGTTCTGGGTGCCGTGGAAATTGGTTCATTTGTCAAAAATATAAAATGTGCTGTTTGGAAGATTAGAAGTTTATTATATATTACGGTAAATGTCTATGAGCAGAAAAGACAAATTTGCCATGATTTTCAGCTGCTGCGGGAGGGTTATCTATGTATTTGTTTATTGTGTTTAGAATGACATTTCTCCAATTTATAGAGCTCTCTTTAAGAGGGAATAAAATGGAGGATTAACATTAAATATAGCCCATGAGAAAATTTATAAAAATATAAAAAAAGGTGGAACATTTCTTACCAATACATAAATGAATATCTCAGTCTATTGAACAGCATCATTATGTCTGCAATTAAGTTATAATGATAGAATATCTTTCTGCATCTTAACTTTAAATATGTAAGATTAAGGTACTTCACTTGAGCTCCATCTGTCTTCCAACTTTGAAGAATGAATGATTTACTGTGATGTAGGAGATCAGTTAGGCAACTGGACATTCAGTTTCATTCAAACTAAATGTCCAGTTGCCTAACTAAACTCTTCAACCTTGACCATGACTTGGATGACTGAGAACCTTCATCGACACAGTGACGTACTTTACACCAACATGTACAGTACATTTATTCATAGTCTTACCTCCACCTGAACTCTACACCATACCACTGTCACTCAGTGGTGTCAAACTCCTTTTCACATCATATTCCACATCAACAGCACAATTTCCTTGAAGGACCAGTGTGAATAGAAGACTATAGATGGAACTACTCCATAACATATTGTACATGTGTGCAATTTTTTATTTATTTTCTATTCTTATAATTATTAATTTACCTTCATCTTCATCTGATTGTCCCTTGAAGGGTGGCAGGGGCAGCAGGCACCACCCAAATTACAACCAATTACAAAATTACAATTTCAACCTGGCAGCTAGTGGATTGGAAGCTGCATCCGAGCCACTTTTTTCTACCACTAGGTAATTTATATATATATATATATATATATATAATTACGTAACTAATATTGTTCATTGCTGTGTAATAAAAAAAATATCAGGTTAAGAAAATCCACTGCATTAATATATGCTTTGTAAGGTTCCGCGGTCCATACAAAATCACTTGGGAGACTGCGTTTGGCCCCCGGGCCTTGAGTTTGACACGTATGCTGTAACTGCATCTCACCAGAAAGATGACTGGGGGGCAACCCATCAAGGCGATTGCTGTGGAAAGTTTTCGTTTGTTCCCACCACTGTAGGTTCCTGCAGACTTGTTGGAATACTTGATCAAGCCCAACTTCTGGATACCCCATTCTGCCACCTGGTGAAGAGAGAAAGAAGCAAAATGATACATAATATGACAATTTTCTGTATTCTAATTAAAAAATAGGGTTTCTGTTAAGTATAATTACTATAATCATACATAAGAGAAACCCTGTCCACTGTTAATTGTGTGTTTCAAATCTGTTATCTTTTTCCTAACCAACAATTAAATGGATAATGGAAAAGGATAGCAAGAAAAATGTAAGATAGTAAAACTCAAATTCTGCTCTATGGTGTTCAATGGAGAAACATGTTCATGAGCTGCTTTGAAAACCTTTATGTATGTATAGTTGAGCAACATTAAGATGGTTGGACGATTGGAATTTCAACATAATAATTTGATTATTGACACTGGCAATAATATTGGCACATACTATTGACACCCATGATGATGTCTACAAAAGATTACACATTAACTACAACAAAGTCCTGCCATCGACATTCGACTGACTTGGTTCTGACAGCTAGAATCACTCTAAGAGGTTCTTCGTCAAACAACGAGATTTTAAATTGGTGCCAAGAAGCACAATTTCACCAACAGGCCTGAATAGACATGTTCACTTGTCAACGGTTGCATGCATTTATATGTGAATGTAGTAAAACGAAACAAATTGCCTGTGGTAAAAAGACATTTACATCGACTATTGGTGACTGACAAATATAAAATCATGGAAGCAGAAAGAAGTGATTTCAATGCATCACCTCACATAGATCAAAGCTGTAGCGCCAACTCTCAGGTCAGTGGTCAGCACCAGAGTCTTCCTCGTTTGATCTTACACTTTAAGATGAGGGCAGTGCAAGAACATGAGCAGGCTGCACAAGGCTGGTCATCCCATCAGCCATTGTTGAATAATGTAGAGCCATAACCCACAGCTGCTGCTGCTTCTCCACCACTGGCAATTTTTCATTATGTATGGCTTCTCCCATAGAGGTTATCTATCACTCTGACGTGTGCTACAGCCCGCCCTACATGAGCTCCGCTTGAACAGTATTTGTATTTGCTTGTTTGAAGAAAAAGATAATAAACTTGTCCTTAAATATCTGATTGTCATTTAAAGTGTCAAAAATCTACTGTGGGAAATCTCAGCCCATTAATCTACTCCATAATCTACATGGATTGTTCATTTTGGTGAACCGTCTTTGATATAAATCCCAGAGACATGGGATAAAATGTAGCTATCGCTGCCATGTGCTGCACATGAATGAGAAAGGAAGTCATAGTTACCATGGCGACCTCATGTTCTGGCACTCCTCGTAACCTGGCGTAAAACTGCAGATGTTCCCGCCCGGTGAGCAGGTTATCGATGGCATCGAACTGTGGACAGTAACCCAAACTCTGGTGCACGTCCCTCATTTCAGTCCTTATGCTGAGAAAACAACCATGAAAAACAAAATGTATATTGGATTAAAGCATTGGTTGAGTCATTGCAGAACACATGAATACTAGACTAGCTCGCATGTAATACTATGGATTTCAGTGGTTTGACAGTTTATTTTGAAGACTATTATTCTATTATTATTAACAAGGATAGCGACTGTTTTATTCTCTACACCAAGTTGCAAAAAGCTAATTGTAATCAACCCTTTATAGGTCACTCACTGAAATACTATGAAATTAAAAAAAAAAACAACTTTAGAGTGTTGTTGGAGGACAGAACCAGAGATTATTTCTGTTATATTTTCAAAATATTCCATTGACTTGGAGAAAATCAAAGAAAATTCAGTAACTGTATTTCGTTCCTCGCCCTTTGGTGGTAAAAATATGTATGTGTAAAATTTACAATAAAAACACCTATAAGATGAAAGGAACATGTACGGTATGTTTCATATTAGAACATCAGTTCTGATACAGACTCCTTCAACCAATCAGCAAGTACACTCCAGGTACCTGCTGATTGGTGAATGACACAGTCATGTGATCTGTGATGTTGGGTGATCTCTTCTGAATGGCTGAGTGAGGACCACATGGTTCTTGACCTCACTGAGGTAGAGGAAGGGGGCCATTTGTAAAGGGTGCGGAAATTACC
This sequence comes from Paraplagusia blochii, assembly GCA_016785265.1. Classification (NCBI taxonomy): domain Eukaryota; kingdom Metazoa; phylum Chordata; class Actinopteri; order Pleuronectiformes; family Cynoglossidae; genus Paraplagusia; species Paraplagusia blochii. The sequence continues at coordinate 23,683 of JAFBJS010004655.1, forward strand.
AAAAAACAGTCACATGCCCTGTAAAGGGTGCATCATAAATGTAATTCATCATTGTAAGGGTGGGGTTGTCAACTGCAACAAGGAGAGCAGATGAGGGTGAGGCTGATGTAGCACTGGACGCAGGTGATAGCAATGATGATGATTAATCAGTCCTTTCCTTGTACTAGTAGAAGCTAGAACCCCAAGATGGACGCAGAAAGGAAGCAGACGTCTCACGCCAGAGACAATTGCTGGGTAGCACAGAGAAAGATAGCTTCCAGGAAGCAGCCAGTCATTGTAAATAAGACTGACAATAAAGCACTTGGATTGTGACCTATGCCAGTGTGTGTTCAGATACTGGTAGGTAAAAGGTAAAACCAACAGTTTTCAACACATTGTTGGTTTTTGGTCCTCCATGAGCTGCTGTAACTGCTATAGTAAAATTAAACATGTTACTAATATGTCAGGATCAGCATCACCTTCCTGTTAGCACATAAAATGTTTTGAGATCTTAACACTGATCACAGTAAAACTTATGTGATTAAAATAGTAATATTGACATCACTGAAACAAAAAGGAGCTTGCAACCCTCACAGCTATTGAGAAAGGAAAGAAGGAAAGGGAATTTCACGTCATTGTTAAAAGGTTTTGTTAGTCAACTGGACATTCATTTTTTTTTTTTTTTTATATTTCACCTCATCCAAGAGGCTTCTTCAGTTCTAGATGTCATCTAGAGCAGTGTTCCCCAACACTAATTGCACCATGGACCGGTCAAACGTCTGGAAATGTTTTCGCGGACCGGTCTTTGAGGTGTAGCAGATAAATACCACTAATTAAAATGAAACGTCCACCATAAAAGTGGTATTTTTTGGACATGTCCTGGATACTCAAACACGAGGAAATCTGGTCTTTTATCAAAACACTTTTTAGCGTCTAATAATAAATAAAACATAAATTGTGTTAAGCTGAGCATCATCTCTCTGCAGCCTGGTACCAATTGCCCCACGGACCGGTACCGGTCCACGGCCCGGTAGTTGGGGACCACTGATCTAGAGAATTGAACATTTTGGTTCTCAACAGTGATTGGTGGCCTTCAAGTGGTGGACGGCCGAGTCCCATGAAGTTGGGCCATGTGCCTGTGTAGTGCCTACTTGGTCTCCCCAATGTAGAGGTCCCCACACTCCTCACTACACTCAATCACATTGTCCAGCTTGTGTCTTGGAATTTTGCCTTTGGGATGGACCAGTTTCTGTCTCTGGGTGTTGCCTGGTTTTGAAATATACCTGAGTTTCTCAGAGAATACTGTGACGTATGGAATGACAACATCACCCTTCCTGTTGTCATCCCTCTCTGCTTCTCATTGTGATTCACACCAATGCACACGACAAAATGTGACCCCTGCATTTAACCCATCACTAAAGTGAACAGTGGGCAACTTTGAGTGACCGAGGAGCAATGAGCCTCATTGTAACTTGGTAGTTGGTGGATTTGAACCTGAAACCATGGGGTTTCCCAGTCTGGCTTTTTAACCATCCCTCCTTTTTTTAATGGCTGCTACTGAACTATAAGTGTTTTTTTTATAGTAGTGGTCAACATCAGAGAGGTAAACAGTATGGGATTTATCCTAAGCTGTTAACAACAGCAAGCTTTATTGAAGTGATACCATGTCTGCTTTCAGTCCTGATAAAGGTCTGTGATAGGAGTAGGTTTGCCGTCAGCTGAATGCTACATCTTTCTTCTCACTCTTATATCTAAAAAACACTCTTAGAATTCACATTTAAAAGCTAAACATCGTCTTTGCCTCTGCCTTCCTACAGAGTTGTAACGTCTCAGTTTTTAAGAATATTTGGTGTAAACAGCCCTTTAAAGAGCAACATCTGAGGCTCTGCTCTCTGATTGGTCCCATGGAGAGTCAGATTTGAACTACTTTGATGTAATTCTATACTATGCTAACTATACTATGCATTGACCGACTGATGTCGTTGTCCCCCCATCTGAACCAACATCTTCTGATCTGACAGCCACAATGACATTAGCATGTGAGACACTTTGAGAAACTTGAAAACTCAATTCTTCTTTGATAATGTCAAGCCGCTGAGGGACCAGAACTTCACCACGGTGACAATGTTCTCTATTTTACACTTCACCCTATATGAGGTCCTGGAAGTTAAACCTACTTTCTGTCTCCGCAAAACTTTTTCTCAGGAGTGGTGTGGAGAGTGTCAAGGTGTTCTTTCGCAAATGTCAGACAGCTGATGAAGGGTGTTTGGAGTTTATTTCCGAGTGTGTGTACTTTGTGCCACCGTGATTTGCATATGGTTGACTCTCAAAACAAGATCTGGTGATTTCTTCAGGGCTGCAGCTGTGTTTTTGACATTTTCTCTTCCATCATATGCATTTGAATAATAGAGGGTGTATCCACAACTACAGGATCTTCTTCACTGAGTTTGCACCAAGTCTGGGAGCCTGTGATCTGGTTTCTATGGCTCACCTTAATCAAATCTGTTTTACTGTTTGTACAAATGACATGTGTTTGATTTGTGAAGATTTGATCAGATTAAAAATGTTAATGCATTTTAACACACAGATAAAATGGTTTGCAGTGTAGCCAGGGTGAATCCAACAAGGGCTGGTGTAGCGGACGGTTTTTGTTTCAACAAATCAGCAGCAGCACACCTGACTTGGCTCTGATTCTCCAGACAGCTGATTGGTCAGTTAGTGTGCTCCAATAGGTTGGAACCAAACCCTGCAGCGCACAACAGCTCTTTGGGGAACAGGTTGAATAACTGCAGTTGATAAAAAATTGTTTTTGCTGCTCGAGCTTCAAATATGAGTCAGTGCCCAGCATGTCTGTGGTGACTTTAACTTCAGGTCAGAGTTAGTGTCAGACCAGGACAATAAGGAACTCTTCAGATACAAGCTGACTGACTCGCTGACCAAAGAATTGCAAGGGTCTGATGATATTATTGCTTCCACAAATGGCTCAAAAACACCTCTACCTCATTCTGAAAGCATTTGATTAATTCAAAATGATAATGAGTAATCATGATTAATTACAATTATAATGCAAAGTAATTACTACTGACTATGGAGCCTCAGCTCCCTTGTGATTAACCAGATAAAAATCTGGGGGAAAACACTACAGATGCGGCTGAAACTGAACCGACCACAGCTCCCGCTCAACCGCACTGAAGCACACCACCACCGCAGACAAATTCTGAAGCAAAGAGGGGCTTGTTTGTTCCTAAAAATAAGAAAAAGCTTCTTCCCCTGCTCACGCTAGCGAGTCTCATATTGCTGGTGTCAAGGAATTTTTTGGCATGTACTAAGATTTCTTATGTCTGATTCTGGGATTGGAGGAAGAAAAAAAAAATAGAGAAACGGCAGAGGAAGGTACAGGGGTGAGGATGTGAAAAGGAATGATAGATGTGAAAGCTGTGCAAGGTGTAGGAAGAAAGGCAGAGCAGAGTTTTCTACACTTCTGAGAATATCGCAATGCAGAGACATGAGAGGAGTTGAAAAGGACAGAGAGAGCAAAATGTATGAGATATCAAAAATATTCCCCTCCTGGATTAAAAAAAAAGAATGTCTTTGAGTTTGAGAGATGGAGGAATAGAAAGGTACGTTACACAGAATGGGAGCAACTCAGGAAAATGTGTCAGCTGTACAAAAAGAAAGAGATTAAAAAAAAGTCTACTTGGCTCCATTCCCACCTGAACAGCCATCTTGGGTGGCTAATTATGACGAGTTACTGGTTGTGCAACTGGGACCGGCACCTCACCTGTATCCGTTTAGGAAAGCCTCTCCACCAGAGACTGGGATATCTCCTGTCAGCATCTTGAAGGTGGTGGTTTTCCCAGCCCCATTGATTCCCAGCAAGCCAAAACACTGTTGAAGACAATGAGGAGTTTATTAGGAAAGCAGTGCGAGGTAGACACACGGCTCATTGGAAAACAAATGCTGTGAGGTGACATTTCACATCACCCTGAGGACACTTGTTTTTACTAGCTCCCATGTTCCTGCTGCTTCACTTCCTGTTGCGTTCTTCCTAGAGAGTAAATTGTTGTCCTATTTTCAAATACTGCACCTAATTGAGTAGTTTACACATGATTATGTGTGACTGGTCTGTGTTTATCAATACAACAAATAACCCCCAACGCACAAAACGCAACACATTAAACCAACACGACATGAACAAATCCATAGGAAAAAAAAAAAAAAATCCCATTAGCATTTCTCCTTGTCTGTGTAAATTCCAACAACAAACATCATCGCAGCTTATTTATTTGTTTCCATCCCTGATGCTTTTGGTTGTACTTTTCTCCAGAGGCCTGCAAAAAGGAAGTGGCCTTGACGACACGCTGTGGTCACATGACATCACCCTAGGGGCTCTGGCTGTGGCATGAATATTTGATCCTGGTTACTCATTGATCGCAGCTTGTTTGTGACCCACGCTGGAGAATGCATAGATGGGGGCTAATCTGGATGTAAATAATGCATGGGAATGTGGTGTGTGATCAGCAGAGTCTTGTGAATCACAATATTCCACTGGCATTTACACTGGGCTTTGAGTAAACAGTGGCAGAGAGGATGGATATCAGCAGAGAGCCCACCAATCACGACTTCCTGTCAGCTTTTGAGATTATGTTTAAATCACGCTTCCAGCGGTGCTGCCCGTCAGAGTGTGTGTGTGTGTGTGTGTGTGTGCATGGCAGGGGGAGTAAAGATGCTTTACGCAGCCAATTTGAAGGTTTATTTGTCCAAAACTCTGCTGGGGTTTTATGTATTTTGTTGTTTTTCTGCTGCCAATTTCACAGGTTTACTGAACTTAACACAATCCCTGAAGGCAATTCGTGTTGGTTGTTGTATTTTTTTTCCCCAAAGCCCAAGACTGGAAACAGTGTACAATCTTCCATTCCAGAAAGTAGGAACAGTTTGCTATGAGGATGGAAAGGACTTACATTGTTTTATATATAGCTTTTAATTTATCAGATATTTATAGGTTTAAGGTATTTATATCATGGTTGAAGGTGGGTTTTATCAATGTGTCACCCTTCCAAAAACAAAAAAAAGACTTAATTTCTCAAATCCAACTTTAGAGTGTCACCAAATGTCTATCTACCTCTAGCTGTCTGACACAGGATTTGTAAAGAACAGTATTAATAAGGTACTAACCAGGTTTAATTATCTTTCAAATCATGTTTTTGCTTAAGTTTCTGTTCCATACAAAATACCTTTAGTCTCTAGTTTTCGTTCCCAGAACAGGTTTAAAGCCCTGGAAATGCTAATAGTATGTATATGACAGCATTCCATTTTGTCTTTTTTAATTCATCTACCACAAAAAAAGTGTGTATTTTTACACTTTACATTAGGTACATTATATAATCTCTGTAACAAGTATATAAACATTTTAATCAAAATTAAGTATTTTGTGTTATTGTAAAATGTTATTTCTTAATATTAGCATTAAGGCTGATATTCAGAAGGGCTGTTATATGAAATAGCATACATGTCTGCAACCGCGTGCCTTTCTGGCATCAAAGTGTCCTACGTAATTCTTTGGCTCACCTCAGCTGCAGGCACACCCACACATATCCTGTTCACAGCGGGGCTTTTCTTGCGAGGGTACACCTGTAGGGAACAGGCAATACAATGAATCATCCTGCCACGAAGGAGAGTGAGGGAGGCAAGGGAGGAGGCGCGAGGGAGCAGACAGTGGGATAGATTGCCCAGATGATAGCTTGAGAAAATATGGAGCGATACACCAGAACAGCAGGAAACTGGTGAGATGAAATAAGCAGGTGGAAAAAAATGAGCATCATGGAGAGAGACGGGGGAAAAGATGGAATAGTAGGAAAAGAATTTGTGTTTTTTCTTCACCAAAGAGGTAATTTGCAATATTTGGGGCAAGCCAAATGGGAAATGTATTTCAGAGAAGTGCACGGGGGGAAACAGAGGACATGAACATTATTATGTGTGACCTAAGTGACAATATTCATGAGAAAATGTGTCACCATTTTGAGGATCACTTCACTCGCCTTACCTTCTTAAGTGAAGGTACTTACCGTAAGTCATCCCATATTTTCTGTACAGACACCCACTTTGAGCATGGCTGCATCCACTGACCTTAATATACAGTTTGATGACTTTAGCAAAAAATAAATCTGCCCTTGCTATGACAAAGTACTGCATGGTGCTGAGTGTGGACTAAACGTCCACATGATGAGTTCCTTAAAGGACTAAATGCTTACAACACATTGAGACAATCACCACAGACCATGGCAAATGATGAGAATCTGTTTACCCTGAATTACATTTGCTTCACCTGATGTATGTTTGGATGCTGTGTATTTACTTATTTACAAACAAGATCTCTTTAAAAGAGATACACAATGACTGGTGTTTGTTTTCCACCTGACCGTTGTTTCAGTTACAGCAGTTGATCATTTAGTATATTTTCACAGAGGAAGAGGAAGGACAGACTCAAAGGCTGAAGACTAACAGGTTGTTATTCTAAAAGTATTTTACAGTAAGCCCTGAAAAAAAAAACAGGTCCCTAACTCTGGGGTGCATGCCAGTTTTTGTATTCAAACTGCTTCAAAGACTAGTTTAATCATGCAAATCTGAAATACAATTAAAAAAAAAAGTCCATAACAGTTGATAATGTCCTAAGATTTGTGAGATATAAGGAAATATAGTATTCCAGGATACGAAAAAAAAAAAAAATCTGGACTTTGACTGTGAGTCAGTATCCTGCTAGGATCATATAGGGGAGCTAGAAATGTGAATGCGCTTGATGTATTTCACATCTCACATAAAAACCTTTCACGCTGCATCCAAATCTTCCCATGCTGACCAGTTTCATCTGCACAAGTCCCAACTGCTATCTAAAGTGAAGTCACCTCTGCTTTCAGAGAAAGGACTTTATTAAGTCTGTAATAGAGAGAAACATTTGACAAAATGAGATTTTCCTTGTGTGTTTTCATCCCCCACTTCCAAGACTCAGGAAGGGTTTGATCTTATTTCAAAGTGTTTTGAAGAAGACACGAGGCTGCAGAACCAAAACACAAAGTCTTTGTTGTGGCTGCTGCTCTGTGTGATGGCAGAAACTTTTAACATTCAATCTCAAGGACGTTGCATTTGCCCCCTTGTGAGAAACAACGTAATTATTGTGGTGTGTTTTTGTCTAGGCTTATATAAGATGGAGACTTGTTTATTACACGGAGTGGAGTAAAATGCAAAGGTGACAGCACACTTTTCAGTTTATAAAAAAGAAGAAAAAACCTATCAACTTGTCAACAGTGAGCTGTCAAACAATATTTACACACAAGTGGGAGACAAAAGCAGATTTCTAACTGCCACTCAAGCCCAACAAACAGTGACACTGTACTTCTAACGGAGTAGAAACATTAGAAGCGGTGTTCATAAAAGCAGGAGATTCAACTGATGCGTCATTATTTCAGAACCATCTGGAAGCTTTTTTTTTTTTTTTACTGCAAAGTACCACCTCCCTATTACCAATGTTTAAGTGACATCAAAGAAGCACATGAGAATATGGAAGAGGGCAATTATAGGATGATTCTCCTCTGACTGCAGCAACACAGCAGCTGTCATGATAAGGAGGCCCACGTCTAATCAGACCAGACGGTTAAAAGGATGTGATGGCAGCCGTCTGAGCAAAAACTTAAGTATAGACCAAAATTGGAAAAAGAAATCACAAGCTTTGGGTTTGGCTGTGTCGGCACCTACGAAAATGAGGTGTGGTATTGAAACAGCTTGTTCCAAAGTTGTCATCAATACACGATCCATCAGAACTACAAATGAACATTAGTCAGTGTGGGCTGGTTAAAATCAAGTTTACATTATTATGACTTTGATAAAGAGTTCTTGCCCACTGTGTTCAAGTGGGATCATTCTTGAGATTTTCTATGTACAGCCTGCTTGGAGTCAGATCACCAAATATGCATTATGGGTCAGGTAGTTTATCGTAAACGTCCTTGATACAGCATTGTGACTATTTACTACAGAGTTTGTTGCAGGATAGATGGGACAGTAAAGAAAACTGGATTCAGTGTGTTGACCGAAAGGTGACGAACAAAACTGAAGACCTTAATCTTAAGACACGCACATGTATATTAAGCTCTCAGGGGCCTCAAAATACTTCAACCTGTATTTGTTTATAGTGCCAAACCATAACAACTGTTATCCCACATCAAAACAAACAAACAACAAGCAGAAAAACAAACTGAAAAAAATACCCTCTGCCCTTATAGACTGGCTGAGAGATGATCCCACACCCAAAAAAACCCCCAAAAAACAAACAGGCGAAAATCAAATTCAATTTAACTACACAGTTTACCAAAGCAAGGCACAATAAAGTCCTTGCACAGTCAATCAAAGTTAAGTCCAACTCCTGGGACATGACATGGTGCATATACTCTTGTTACGTCTTACATGAATTTTTCTATTCCACCTAAGCTGTGGTTTTCATCAACATAATGATGTAATAATAAAACGGATTTTATTTTAAAACGGAAATTTGTTCAACTCTAACTACTAGCAACACCTGCATTAGTATATTAGTATTTAGTAAAAGACTAAATACTTTTAGTCTATACTAAATATTAATACTTTTTTTAATATTCATTCCATGGAGTGAATATTACCAGGACTTACTACAGAAAGCAGCTGTGGATGGACAACAGCATCCACCATTCATTCACTGGGGATCTGTGCTGGCACAAAACTGAAAACACAAACAAGAAACCACTGTGCACTGTGCAAAAGTTTGTTTCGTAGTTTAAAGCTCAGCAGCAATTGTTCTGCTGTTCCCTCTCCAGCCGTTGACTCATGTTTTAACGGCTCCAGAAGTATATTTCAGTCAAGTGGGTCCACTCTTATTTAACGTGCCACATAAAAGTACAACTCCCAGAACCACTGTACGGTAGCCAGCCGGAATAGCCTGCAATGGTCATCCATTGTGTGGTGTTTACTCACACACCCACATTACACTGTCATTAAAATCCATTATAATCCAACTTGTCCACACCCACAAGCTCCTCAGAAAAGCACTGTGGGTGGAGGGAAGCTTTCCGACCGCTGTACATGTTTGACACAGACCAGATATTGATTTTTAAATAAAGAATATTTATAGAGCCATAACAGTTTATATGCTTTATTCAAGATTGGATTCTAAACTCATCCTCCACAAACTTCTTATTTAAGGGACTACTGCCGCCCGTTCTGGTTTGTTGTAGGTCACTTCCAGTTTTGAGCTGGTGGAGAAACGGCCTCAGATTACTGCTTTTCAGTAAGCGTTAATGTACATTGGCGTTCTGGCAATGAACTAGCAGAAAACCTAAATTTATTAATTTTTTAGATAGTTTTTATTATTTGTACAAGGAAATGTAATGGCTATTTTATAAGATTATTATATACAATTAAAAGTAACTTTACATCAGTTAAACATACAAGAGTAAAGTAGCGCAAATCTTACAACCAACAAAACGAAATATAAATGTTATATTATTTATTAAAAGCCTGTGAGATATAAAAACCTTGATAGATACAAAAGTGTTATAACCTGAACAGAGGAAAAACTTGTTGACATAGTTTTTCATGGTAGGCTATAAATGGTATAAATATGTTTAATAATATACTATAAGATTAATGAATAAAAAATAGGATTAAAGAATAAAAATATCCCCTTGACGCCAATATATGGTCAATTATGGCTTAAATTGAAAAAGTGGAAATAATATAAATATTGTTCACACATATTAAATGACAAAACAATTGAAAATATGCTTAGAAACAATGCCAAAAATAAAGTAAAACATGTACATAGAAATCAGATGGAAAACTGACACAATATATACCCCCGAGAATTGTGCGCTAAACAAATATGGCACAACACAATAGTAAATAATTTTAAAAAGTATACACATTCATATTAAACCCTTCACTCCGCAGAAAAATCTACTCCTAATAATCCAAGATGCAGCCTGTCATTTATTCTCTCAAAGCACCTTCTCTGTCAGATCAGTGACTGACTGCGGAATGACAGCAACAAAAAAAGTCCACCCAGACAGACACACTTCTATTACAGACTCCATCTGTTACAATGTCAATGCTAATGCAGCAACTAAGTGAAGACTAGCAGGTGAGGCGAGAGGCAAACTCTCCTGCTTAGTGCAGCAGGAAGAGGAAGGAACGGCAACCTGACACATGACTGATGGCCTGTCGATCGCTTCAGAGGCCTGTTTAGATTTATGACAGGGTCCAGCCTGTGGTGCATGGCCACCGGAGCTACGTGCCCATTGATCAATTTGTTATCTACACCCAAAATGGATGAGGCACAGCTGTGGTGGGAGTCAATGAGGGCACCGCAGGAAGGAGCCTGATGCCTTCTGCCTCTGTTTTCTCTGATGATGGGTCGCTCTCGTCTCTGAGAAATGTTGTCAACCATGAAGGTGCACATTAGTGATGTCTGAGCTGCTTGTCACAAACAGAGAGGCTCGGAGTGTTCCAACGTTTGAGATGGATCTTCACGTAGGTTCCCAAAAATATAGTAAGACTGAAGTACCGGACCGGAAGGGATATGAGTAAAATGTTTACAATTAGCAATCCAAATGGTTGGAGTGTGATCTCTTGAAGCTGTTATTATGTTTAGTCATCAACAATATTTCCTTTACCCTATTTTCACGACCATAAGGCGTACCGTACTAAAAGGCGCAGTCTCGGTTTTGTGTGCCTTTACTATATTTAACACACACATATGGTGCAACTGATCATAGGGTGTGGGTTTTATATACATCCACGCCCACACTTTACCGTTCTCATGGTGTCCACTACTACGTCCGCCTTTAAACAACACACACTAGCATACAAGTGTATGTATTTGAAATAGAGAGGGAGTGAAACACCGCCCACACTCCCCCCTTTAACGTTCTCATGGTGTTCTCTACTACGTCCACCTTACAACAACACACATAGGGCGCACTGCAAAATCTAAGGCTTTTATGTGAGCCTTATAGTCATGAAAATATGGTAAATCCATATTTACGCAACACAATGGGGCCCAAACTATCAGTGCTATTCATTCCACATCAGCCATGGTAAGTTGACCTGCTCATCAATTGTGTTTATCTCATTAAAAATAATAGAATTAATAAAAATCATTTAGAAGACATTAAGTATTCGTGCAAAGGTCCGTCTGGGGAGAAAAGAGTAAGTGAGCACGGGAGACAAAGTGATCCAGAGAGAGTGAGACTGAGAGTGAGACTGAAAGTAAGAGAAGGAAGGTGATGATTATATATATATTTTTTTTTTAATCGGGCGTTATCTCTGTTTTGACTGTTGAGAGAAATTATAAACACAAAAACTACAGTATGTCCACAAAGGAACACAATAATCCTTCCTGACTCTGAGTGTATACGCCTGTATTATAAGTCATTGTTTACAAAACAAACAAAAAAAGGAAATATACTTATTGAACTAGCAATAGGGGTCACAGATGTATCTGAGTGCATTCAGAGGAAGATATGTCTCCTCCTCTGAAAGCGTTCATTTATTCAGTCTGCAACAGCGGCAGTGTGTCTGCATCAAGCTGGCACACTGTGGCTATTGGTCCTAGAATAAAGTGAATACTAAAGTGTAAAAGTTTGAGCTTTGACCCGGAAGAAAAATCAAAAACTATTTTTCTTTGGTTTTGAAACAGAAAATATAGTAAGCGCTTAATAATTGTTTTTTTTTTTTTTTATTTCTTAAAAACTCCAAGGTTTCCTGAAAAGCTCCAGGAAGTATTTATTTTTTTGCTCTAACAAATTTAGATTTTTATAAGTTATGTCACTGCCATGGTGGTACCCAAAACCAGATTTCCTAAATTGCCCCAATGGGATAAATAAAGTTTTTTGAATCTTGAATGGTTAAAATGTTCTAAACCAATTGGAAAAATATGATTGGATTAAAGCTCTGGCTACAATAAACTTTTTGGAGACAAAGGACAAAGGACTAAAACAAATAAATAAATAAAAAAATTGAAACCATTATTTACCATTTGATATACCCATTACTGGTCCGGGACAACTTTTATATACCTGGCTTTGATTTTCTTGAAGCATTGATAGCCCTGGTTAAAATACACACCCTTTTTTGTGGTAACAATGCGGTGCTGGCCATACGTAAATGCATTGCTACTGTAATGTTTAAACAATAATAAGCCTCCAGCTTAGGTGACAGCAACTCATACAGTGGTTTCTACAGATAAGATAAACATATATCTACTGCATATATAGCTTAAAAGGGGTTTGGGTTGGGAAGGGTAAATGGCTGTATATGGCTCTTAGATTCACTAAGATAAGGTAAAACTAAGTTACAATAAGTTAACAACACCACCTGCGGGTAAGGGCTGAAGCTGTTTTCTTTTGACGATAAGAAAGAGTCAAATTTGATTTGAGGAATATAAAAACTTTTTTCTCCAACTTCCAGGGAAAAGAACATTTCTCTCAAGTGTTCTCACCTCATGAGATGACATTCAACATATAACCCATCCAGCTGCTTTACTCTGCACTTGCTCCGTAATTACCCCGGGGAGCGCAGTAGTGAACGTCTGTGCCCACGAGCAAGAAGTGACACATTAAGTATGAAGCGACTGAGAAGACTGGGCAGAGAAGGGGGGTGATGGAGGTGAGAAAAGGTGTGATAAAGGAAGAGGAGGGCTGTTAGATTGTCCAGCTGTTGTCACTGAGGCCGCAGAGCAGGCAGCTGTGCCGACATTTCCTGCTGCTTCTAGTGCGTCTGCAGGGAAGGAACATCTGTGGATGTATGAAGCGTTAATCTCGCCAGTGTTGAGGTGTGCACTTTCACAGCATGCTCCACTTCACCCTCTAATGCGGGGAAGGGCTGCAAGCTGTGGAGAAGCCGGACATTAAAAATACAATAAACACCACTGGGTCTGGTGTCCCATGTACTATTGTTATACTTGTTAATTTAGAGAAGTTCACTCACTGGAGTGCCCTGGAAACGTATAGAGCCAGGTGCATGAGAGAAAAAGTGAAAAACAAGCTGTCAGTAGACAGGAAGAGATTATTTCTAATTGGGCTTTCCTGTAAAAATGGAGGATGGGTCTGAAATAATATTCACTTCAAGTCAAGAAATAAAAAAAAACAGTGTAAGAAAGTTTTAAGGGGAAGGAAATAGATAATATCCAGTTCACTGTACCTTTGTGAGGTCACAGATTCGCAGGAGGTCATTCTGGGCTTTTCCACAGTACACTCGATCGCGTTCCCGAGCAACATCGATATCCTCCTCCTCCGCAGATAATGACTTCCCTGAAATGAGCCTGGTGGGGAGGAAGTCAATTGCAGTTGGCGTGACACCCTCCATGACAATTAACGTAAAACTCCTGTGACAAATGATCTTATTCAGAGTTTAAGCCCAGTCACACATCGTGGTAATTTTCATGAAAGATAAAAGCAGTTGATGTAAAAGCCACAGACATTAGTTTAGGCAACGTGGGCTTAAGTCTAAAGACAATTTAGATTGAGATGAGTACGAAGGGAACGTGTGGCAGATGTAAACATATGCTGAAGAGAATTACACAAGTTTACGGGTTTTAAATGAACAGCAACTCAATAAACTACCAGGTGTGGTCTGAGAAGATGAACAGACACTTAATTCTCTCTCACTTTCTAAATTTAAAATTCTTCTAAGTACTACTATTGAGTACTACCGTAGGCACACTTGTCTGGCTACTTATTTGTTTAATTAGATGTTCGTAAAATAATACTCCTAGACCATGATATATTTTTCTTCTACGAATTCAACTCATTCCAAATTCAATTCAACTTAGTTGCATACTTTCGCATTCTTCTTCACTTCAATTCATCTATCTTTTTTTTATCATCACTCCTTGCCCTTGACTAAAATAAAATCATTGTGATGTCATGCCAACAAAAGATATCTGGTATCCCTGACTACAGACAACTGGAAAATATAAAACTGGACTTTGATGCAATTCGATGATATTGTATTCTCTATTCCTTTCCACTCTTTTTTTTTTACTACGGAGCAATGTCAACGCAGATATGATCCAAAATATTTACCTATACCTTGCCTTTATGTATCATATATATATATATATATATATATACATATATATATATATATAGGCATTTTAGGACACTTTGCAATTTGTCTACCGTGGTTTGCAGAAGAACTTGTACTGGATGAAGATCGTCACACCAAACATGACCACTCCCAGAAAGAACATAGAGCAGAGATTCCTTCCCACCATGTCCCAACTGAGCGGATCCTTAAAACGGTCTTCACCTGGAGAAAAAAATAATAGATCACCAAATTTTTGGTTGAACAAACATTGATGGTAGGATATATCTTTACACTCAAATAAATACATAAAGTATCAAACATAAATTTTAAGATTTTTCACCCAAGCTGAGAGAACTGAACCCATTCTCCTATCATATACAGTATATAAAAGGAGATCTCAGTTGTCTTCTCCTGTAAGAGCACTTTTCTTTTGATATAGACATAAGTAAAGTTTGCTCTTCTGCCACTCTCATCCCATATATGACAATCCTTGAGCCTAATGGGAGGACACTGGGGAGAGAAAAAAAGTGAGGGCACTTTTGCTCTCATTCTCCACCGGCGCCATGTGTTATTCTTCAAACCACAATTTCCTGCTCATTTCTCCAAAGAGAGGCCTGTCTTCCCTTTCATATACCACTCTGCCTCTTAATGTCAACTCCCAACCCTTTACTCCCCAATATCACCTCTGTTTTGTCTTCAACCTCTCAACATTTTACCTGCCTTAATTTAATGTATGCAGGTAGGGGATAGGCTGAGAGGCCAGTGTTGATGGACGTTTAGTTTGAGTGTCCAAATACATATCTATGAAAAAGAGATATTGACCTATGGAGATTTTGACCTAATATATTTTTCAATCCACATGTTACCACACTGAATGGTGCAGAACTACCAACATGTAAGCATTTTGTGCAGTAGGGACTCATTTTCGCCTCAAAAATATGCTGACACAAAATAAATTACATGCAATTGGATTAAATAATCAAACACTTATGTTAGCTACATCCTAACTCTCAACTTGGGATTTTAACGGCCCTTAATAGGAAAACCTTTTGTGTTTCTGTTTATTACACTAACAGAACTTCAACAATAGCAGGAAGGTGAACTGTATATGTTGCACATCTGACTTTATGAGCGTATTCATTCTGACAGCACTGGTAATTCCATCTATTCTTCATTTGTAGCACAAAATGACAAGATTTCATTCTTTTAACAATAGCCTGACCAACCTGTGTCAAGTTTCCTACTGTTGTCATACACAAGTGTGAAAACTGGATAACAAATAACAATAATAAAAAAAAAAAAAAAAACAATAACACAGCTTGTAGCTTAACCTTAGGCTAAAACTATACGACATGGACACGTGTAGGTGGGATTCAATAGAGAAATATATAAAAACAAACAAAAGAGAGTAAAATAATAGAAAACTCAATTAAAATATTTTTCCTAAAAAGACAAAAATATCACATTTTATGACAAAAAAGCGCTAATATTGATTGATATTATTTTCAATCGATTTTCGCATTTTTTTAAATCTTTTGTTGTTATTTGTCAACTAGACTTTACATTGGGTATGCTGCGTTTGATTCCTCTGTGAGATGTCATGGACAGCAGTCACAATTAAAAAAAAAAACATTAATAATTATACAATAATAATAGATAATAATAATAATACATAATAGAACAAACACAAATAGATTTTTGGCCTCGTCTGCCCTTGACATACTACTTTTTTATCATCTGATGGCACAGTCGTGGGTGGAGGAGAAGGAGATACCTACAACATAATAAAAGACCCAAAATGATGAAAAGCCTTTTGCTAAATTACAAAGAGACGGAAACCTATTCATATGCTTCAAAGATATTCTTTTTTTTTTAATTTAGTGCGTCCAGAGTAAATTTCCTTGAGTTGATATTGGGCTGCTTTAGTGCTACATTTTTCATTAGGGAAATACGAAAACAGAAAGACATAAAACTATTGTTTGTTTCTGCTGTGTTATGAGCCAACGTGAAATATATCCTGTTTAAAGATCTCCGGGAGGAAGAAAGAACTATTTCATAATTATTGCAGACATTCACAAACAGATTTCTTTTAATCTTTCAAACTGTGCTTGCTTTGAAAACCTGTTTTGATCTCTACTGGTCTCGATTTTCGCACACATACTGCACTTCCTGTCAGCTGTAAACCTCGTGATTGTATCTGTAAATGTCCCTGCAACAGACACTGTGATTCAGGAATGGAGAAGAAGTCACCTCTCTATTAAAAGGAAGGGATTTGTGAAAGGTTAAAACAATTCCTGTCATAAGATTAATAATGCAGGATGAGAAAGTATCAAACTTAATTGTTTTATGGGCAGTTTTTTACCTGGGATGCAGGTAAATTACTCATTCCAAATACATGAAGCCACATCTGCGAGATATCTTCAGTTGTTTAATTATCTTTTCTATTCTTATTCTTATATTTATTAACATATTAACATAACAGAAATACATTTTGATTGTAGTCTGTTAACATTGTTTAACAACTTAAAATAAACATCACAACAAGACAATACGTTACTGAACAAGAGTAGACAAACAAATAAACAGCCTAACAAGCAGCCAAACAACTGATCAGCATGTAGCTGGTTAAACTGTAAGTCCACTATGAAGTCTTAGGTATTAGTTCATGGATGTTAAACAACAACAAGTCTGCTTTCAGTTCAAGGGCACTCTTTGAAGAAAACATTTTTAACTTAGTTGTCGAAAGTCAAGTGCTTTACAGATAGAGTGGCTGTGGAATGTATTCTTAACTGACACGGGTAATTGTTGTAAAAGCACATTTTATCTGCAATTCTTTATTCTAATTTACTTGACAGAAAGATAATAACTTTACAGATCCTCATGAGGAAATTGGTGACACCGTCTTCCGGTTCATTGCATATCAATTAAAAAAACAAAATAATTTTCAGTGGTGACACTCAGCGTCTGGGAAAGAGCAGGTTATGGGTTGGTTATACATGGCATTATGGCAGCTGTACTACTTACCAAAATTGCTGAAAATGTCAGCCATCAACTGATTCTTGGCCATGTCAATGAGCCCTCGACCAAGACAGAAGTGTGGGAAAATCAGCAGCACTTGCTTCATGATGTCATTGACGTGAGAAACTTCCTTCATGAAATAACAAAAAAAAACAAATTGAGAAATTGTTGCACAACATGGATACAGGACACCCTTGAATCAGCAGGGCCACAGATGTATGAGGTGCAGACAATGTACTGTGCCCTGACAAGCAAGGATAATGATCCAACATCCTGGTGTCTGAATGCCTTTTTGTGCTGCGAGACCCTGAACGTCACACCGCGTGAACAACAACATCTGAGTTCATCTACTCACTCGGTGTTGATATTGGGCAACGGAAAAGACTCGCTGTAATCTGCAGGATGTCACATATTCAGCTTGTTCCAACAAAAAGTGACGGTGCCTTGCTCATGTAAGCATGTGTTCATCTTTTATAAACCGTCTCTCAGGTGAAAAACAAACAGCTGGAGACCAAAGAAAAATGGAAGCAGCAACATAAAGCACCTGAAGGCTTACTGCCTGTCTACCTATTTTCCTTCTATGCTATTACTTCACTTATTCCAGAAAAAAAAAAAAACTAAAAAAAACAGACAGGTACAAACAAATTTACTGCAAACACACAACACTCCAATATTTGACAAAGAAAACAAAAGAAAGATAAACTCATCTCAGGTTATTTTGTAGCCATTTGTCCTTCACCCCACCACTGTTCTGGTCCTCTCGAGGTCCCCACCTGCCTGGCACTGGATCACATTAACAGGCAGGTGGAGACACATACAGGCATAATGGAAATAATTCAATGAAGAAACAATGGAAAAAAGTGAAACAAACTGAAAAGAAAAAAAAGTGGTGGGAGTTAGGGGAGAGGGAGAGAAATAGTGAGAGGAAGGAAACAGGCAGGGAACAGGGGAAGACAAACTATGACTCGGTTTGGCCTGACGTGGTATTCAAAGCAGCTTCATGCATTATGTATTAGGCTTCATTGCGGCATATTCTTCAAAGCTTCTGCACACATGCGGAGACTACTGTATAGATTCATCATTCCTGTTTTGGGGGGTGGTCCTAAAGCAAAGAGAAGGTGGAGCATGCAGGATGCTGTGTTTCTTTAAGGCCACGCAGAAATTTATAGATGTTGGCCTTCATAGAAACGGGATCCTTTGACAGATATTTACATGCCGCGAAGCACTTGAGATTTATTAACTTTGGAGAGCACAACTGTAGCAAGTAGTTGCAGATCAGGTAAAGGAAGGTTGATGAAATTATTTTGAAGTCAGATACAGCTGCTCATAAAATCTCTAAGTTAAAAAAGGAGGGCTAGGTTAGTTTTCTTTCTCTATTTTTCTTCTAAATCTGACTTGAAACGCAACTATGATAAAAAAGATGACAGATAAAAGTAAAAAGAACATGAAACCACACCTATAGACATTCAGCAAGCATACATTTCCCCTGGTTTTAAGCAGTGTCTTTTATAAAGACAGAGGGGATTAATCTTGTAAATAAACTGCTGCTGTGACCTTGGCCCATCTATTTAGCAGAAGTCGAGGGAAGCAGGACTTAATTTGAGATCGATATGTGAAGACACATGTCTTCTTTCTGGACTGGGTCTTCATCAAGGAGATCTAAGAGGCTTGTATCTGCGAATGATAAAACGCTTGACATTTTTTTTCTACATCCCTTGCGTTCATGCTACGCACTCATAAATCATTTTCAAATGACTTTCAAAGGTAGTGGAGTCGCCAAGGTGTTTATCTGACCCACATCCCTACGTGAGGTCTTATTCCCACTGCAGGGCGCCATTCATAATGAGAATGACACCCTGCAGTACGATTGAAATGACAATGGAGAGATAATATACAGTGTGGTGCCTGGATTCTTGCTGAAGACAATAACAATGTTTTAGACATCGGGAAATTAAAAATGGACTAATTCAAACCATATTTTCTGTGTGTGTCTGCTGTTTCCTGTTTATGTATTCCCAAAGATTCTGTTTTGTTCAACAGAGAACAAAATAACTAATTATGTCTAATATAAAAGCAACTAAATTTTATTTAGAGCATATGAGGCAGGCTGTATGTGGTCCAACTGCCCCACTGTTTCTGTGTCCTGCCCAATCAGCCTGTGCCTGCTGTGATTATCTCCGAGTGCCACGTGCTGAGGGTATTGACTCTGCTTCAAACTCACAAGGCAGTCTGGGATTGATGCAATCCACAGGGAGCTGGACAGTCCCGGGGGGGAGGAAAATCTCCCATTTTGTCTGGAGACAAAAGTGGGGCAGGGAGTCAGAAGCACCGCAGCTTTGTTTTCTCAGTCACTCTCCATTGTTTTTCTTTCTTCTATTTCAGAGGAATGTTTCCGTGCACAAGACGGTGGAACATTCACCTGGTGCTTGAACACAGAGCAAAGTCAAGTCTGAAGCTTTCACTTTAACACTTTGTTTTACGACTAATAACAGAGCAGAGCTGTGTAACCATTGACCAGAGGCTTGTCTCACAGCTTTACTGGGGGACACTGGGTATCACCTGTGACGCCCACCAGTGTGTCTGCTGCATGAACTCACGTCGTAAAGCATTTAATCTGTGGTGCCCATGTGGAAGGACCAAGAAAAGGGATTTGCTGATTGATGCTGACCCATCAGGTTCCCTCTCAACAGTAAAATTATGTCAGATTAGCTGAATTATCATGGACCCCATGTCCCTGTTGAGTCTCATAGAAACACTATCTCTTTCCCTAAAGCCTCAGACAAGAGAAGTGCACCATAAATCTGTTCCTTTACTCTACCCCATGGACGACGTGCTGTCCATTAAATTATCACCAGTGGCGCCCTTTATGAGTAATATGCTCCACTAACTGCATATCAATAAATAAAGCGAACGCGGGGACACAACAAATACAGCGGCAAGTACTTTGTTTGGGGTTGTTCGAGCTGGAAATACAAACAGATAATGAATTCTAACGATAGTAAAATTTGAATGCAGATGAGGCAGCCTTGTTAGCAAACCGTGAGTGTCCCATGTCATCACTGCACAGCACCTGAACAAACATCAAGTCAGAGCTGCACCATCAGAGGGGGACCGAGTGCACAGTGCAGAGCAGACAACAGGCAACATATCCGAGTATCCGATTAGAGCTGTGGAAGACTTCTGATGAGGAATCTAATGTATAAATAGCTGAATATCAACTTAATTTATTGTGCTTTGACCACAACGGACAATTGTTGGTAGCAAATCAGGAAACATAAAAAAGGAAATTTAAGTGAGACATTTTTCCCAATTTCTCAACAAGCTGTTGTTTCCATGGAGAACTCAGTCTTATAAACACATTTATAACCCTTACAGCCTCGCCTTTCAATGTGTTTTAATGGACTATAACTTCATTCTTAATCAAAAGTGAAATATGACTGACAAAACCAACATTGCCTTCTCCTTCTGCTTCTGTTCTGCTCTAAACTACACTCTCCGTTTCTTCTCTAGTTTCCCCTTTTTTGGGCGGTTTCTTTGTCTTTGAGTCTCTGGAGACCAAAGCAGCTTGCAGTTAAAATGAACACTCGGTGAAAGATAGATGAGGTGAGTTCTCCGAAGATCCCGTTCTCACCAAACGATTAAACATTAAGAGGAGCAGGGAGGAAAAATTCCTTTGAAAAATCCTTGGGAGGATAGAGGAAATATATTTCATAAATTTAATGTAATACTAGGTGGATGCACACTCCACCTACATAAGTCTGAGAAGCATTACTATGGAAATGTAGAGAGTTTATTTGTGTCATCTAAGGTTTTAAATGCAGTCCTTGTACATCTTCTGCTATTTTATATGATGTTTTGTGCAAATGTGAATCATTCTTACCCAGTCTAAGACATTGATTGTCTGGACATTGAATTTCACAACAAATATCTATACACAATGACTTTCATTATGTTCATGCATTCACACAATGGATAAACTTAATGGCTCCTCATCGGGAATGATAGCAAGGACAGGTGGTTTGAGAGAGGAATGAAACTCCTAGTAAAACTAGTAGTTTCACTTCTTTCCACTCGTAGTTTTCCTGCTAGTAAAACCACTAGTGTTTTCTTCTCAAACATCAACCAGAAACTGATGATACACACAATACACTGTTGTCTCTGCTGGATGCTTCCACCTACCTCGTCATCTAAAAGCTCCATGAAAAAGGTGGCCATGCTGCCGTTGATGCCAATGAATAGGTTGACGCAGGTGAGCACAACATAGGCCGTGCTGGGCACATTAAAGATGAAGGAGGCTGGATACATCAGGGGGGTGATGGACCACCTTGAAGAACCAAAATTGAAAAACGCTTTAACTGAGCTGAAAAACCAAAAGTGTTTAAAAGTTAAAAAAAGAAAAAGTTTTATTTATATTGATTGAATCCAATTTGAATATCAAGGTACTTTTTAGAAGTTATTTTTCCTATTTAATACCAATTAATAAATAAAAGCATAAATTATAGGACACAGGTTTTTACTTTTGGCGCTAAATATGATTCTAATGCCCAAGTTTATATAATATGATATATTTTTTGCCTAATATCTTATTCATTGTTTATGTTTTCTTTTAACCTCCCAAATGCAACAAATTGGAAAAACAAGCAAAAAGTTTAACTTCTAAACCAGGGTTCGCCAACCTTTTCAGAGAGAGCCAGTTCAAATAATACCAAGAGCTACTTCTTTGATGCAGACTAACCAAGCAATGTTATAAAAATAAATTCTGGGACATACAGAAGTGACCACTGTTCTGACCATCATCAGTTTTGATTGAAGGAACAAACCTCATGGGCACGTAATGTAGCCAATGTGAGCTATCAGGTTGGACCACTGTTTTCTCAGAAACCTGTAAATCTGGCTTTTCAACATGTATATTTTTTTTAAATAATTTTTCACAAATTGAAAAGACCTTGAATTTTGTCTTGAATAAGACAAAACACATTTGAAAGACATCAAAAGGGTATTTGATTAAAAATATTAAGAGAAACATTGTTGTAATTTTTCAAATACATGAAGGTTTTAACTTTTCTCAAAACATTGGAACCGATCTGAAAAAATAAAAATAAATAAACCCTATTATTATGATGTTTATATTTACAGTAATAGCCATATCGAAATTAAAGATATAAAACATTTGGCTAGTAATTTTTCTCAACACAACACAAAAATGGGAGAGGAAAATTTGGAAACATTTGAAGTACATACCCATACAACAGCAGCAGCAAAACCAGAGCAGGCAGATTGGCAGCAGAAACATAGGACTCTTTTTGGAAGGCGATGAAGATCAGGATCACAATCAAACAGGGGAAGATGTAGTTACACTGTCAACACAAGCAAGCGAACGACAAATTTGTGTCATCTCATTCACTATGACAGTTTTTTTCCAATTCACTTTTTTCCTATTTTTAAGTTGAGGTGTGAACAAGAATCAGTTACCTGTTAATTAGTGCTCAGCTATCACAGGTTTAATTTCAGTGAATAATAGTTCTTTGTCTCAGTTCAGAAACAGGTGAAATATGAATTAAATAGTTGAACAAAAATAATTTTAATTTGTCAAAATATATTTTAGATTTTTTTTAACGTTGGTAAAATGGAGTGATGCGTTACAATGTGTATACATATATATGTATATACACACATATATACATATACATATATGTATATATACATATATACATATCTATATGTGTGTATATAAATAAATAAATATATATATATATACATATCTATATGTGTGTGTGTGTGTGTATATATATATATATATACATATATATATATATATATATAGTGGTGTGAAAATTATTTGTTTTGTATATGTTTGTTTTGGATCGAACTGAACCGAATCGGAACTAACTGGATTGATCATTTAATATTTTTTATGAATTGTTCCTAAATCGGATTGTAGCCTGTGTATCAAGATATGAATGGGATCATTATGTGAGTGAATCGTCACACCCCCAATATACACTCTATACAATATATATTAAGGGTGTGCGAATTAACCGTTTCTGATCTAACTAAACCGAATCAGATCAAACTGGATTGATCGTTTAATAATTTTTATGAATCTTTCCTGAATCGGAACGAGCCATTGAATGGAGATATGAATGGGATCGTTATGTGAGTGAATCGTCACACCCACCTATATATATATATATTATATATATATAGACACACATAGTGTAAACAAATTTAGTTTTTCTATTTGAAGTCTGATATATATATATATATATATATATATATATATAAATAAATAAATAATAATAAAGCAACAATTTATTTTAAAGAAGCTTGAGAAATATTACTTCAGGACTAATATCCCTGTACACCTATAACAGACAGAGCTGTTGCTGAAAGCTCCAGGCAGAAATCATTAGACTGGCTCCGTTTGCTTCATTTGTCTCACACTCAGACACCATTTATCTGCCATAATGATGAGCGACCCACTGCCGTTCCTTTAGTAAAGGTGCCTGATAAAATGTTTACTTCCATTGCGCCTCCGGGAAGGGTGGGGGCAGGTGGGGAGACCGTGGTAAGCCTGTTGAGTATGACGAACAGAGGTGTTCGCTGTTGATAATTACACCATAGCCAATAACCACAGCTCTGGTGAAACTTTTTTTTTTTTTCTCCCAGGAGCAGATAATGTCAGAGCTACATTATCAATTACAGTGGATGGGTCTTTTTATAAAACATTGCCATAGGTGGACTAAAAAAAAAAAAAGATCATCAGCATAGAGGGAGACAATCAAACTAGGATAAAATGAGGCCCCTGGTGCAGAATCCTGGCTCAGATAATCATGTTTTAGAGATTTTTTTTTTTCCAGCCAAGATTTAATTAATCGGGCAATAAAGTGGTAAAACTGCGCTGTATCGGAAAGAGCAGTGATCTGGAATGAGGTGATGGAACATCCTGACAAAGAAACAGCTACGTACCATATCCCATGCAAAATTGGCCAGCCAGTATATCGTGGGGTTGACACCGCTGACAAATTGCAGGTGCTTGGCTTTGCTCACCCGCTCCTGGATGAGGAAGAGGACAAAGCTGGCGGGGATGAAGGACATGGCAAAGATAATGCAGATGGACACCACTACATCTGTGGACGACCTGACCCTGTGATTGAACACAGAACGGAAATTAGTTAAAGATCACAGATGCTGTTTACAATGATGTAAAATGAGGGAGAAAAAATGTTAAGAGGTGCAGCTTTAATTGACCAAACCTATTGTGGATGGGATGCACTCATGTCTCTAAAATGGAAGCAAAATAAAAGAGTAACTCACAAGGAGATTAAAAAGTAATCAAGAAAGTCTATAGTTCAAGAAATGTGTGACTAGAACACCCATAAATATTCTAAAGTGCCATGATACAGACATAGCAAAACCTTTGTAGAGGTTAAAAAGAGAAGATATGGCCTCGATCAATTAGAAAACCACAAAAAAATCGGGAAAGAAGAGCACAGACTATGGTCTATTGACTGTTGTCAATTTAGAAGGCATTGGTATGGTTACTTTAGGAAGGAAAAGAGGCAAAGCAAAGTCCTTGCCATTGTGACCACACAACTGCACACAACAAAATGTTACCTCTGGAATGTAAACACCAAAGTGAACAAAGGGCAGCCTTGAGTGCCCGGGAAGCTTGGTGGAGATGTTGCCATGCTCAGTGAACCTCAGTGGTAACCTGGCATCTCTTGGGGACCAATTTGCATTTTTTTATTATTATTTTGTTACTTGCGTTGTACCTACCTGCTGTGATGTAAATTATTGATTCTCAACTGGTGGGCTGCAACCCGCTATTGAATTTTCAAAAAGGTTGATGGACTTGCCAAGGCAAGAAAGACAAAAAAAAAAAATCTGTATTTTCACTACCTTACAGTAGATGGTGCTAATGCAGCATTTTACATAATAAAGAAACATATTTGGACTCTATCATCTTGCAATTGTTTAGCGTCAAGTAGATTGTGAGAGAGATGTATTTTCTTCTAAAGAGGACAACGGAGGTTGAAACCTTCAGTGTGTTTTGTGCAGCGGGGTGTAGGAATGTGAAGCATGAAGCACTCAAGAACACACACCATTATCTCAAAGATAAACCTGTAGAGTACTTTAAAAGACTGGCCTCAAGAGCACAGAAAGTCATAGAAGCAATCTGTTGAGGATTTGTATCTCAAGAATCCACTGCAAACCAAGTGAAAACGACTGCCATCTTTTATAGGGCAGTTGGTGGCCTAATGGTTTAGGAAGTGGACTTGGGTCTGCAAGCCCCCCCGTTCAAATCCCCCTACCACCAAGTTTCCACTGAGGACACTGAGGTCCCCCACAATGCTCAGCTGGCTCAGCCACCAGTCTCCTGCTCACTACAGGGTGTTCTAAAATAAAATAGATCGCTTGTTCCCATTTAGAGCACATGACACTTAATAGATACAGAGGTGTTCATCTACAAGCTCAAAAACATTGTCATTTGTAGTGTGAGTGAGAGAAACGTCTAGTGACCCAACACCAGGTCGAGAGCAATGAGTGCTCTGAGGTTTTTTTTTTTTTATATCGGTGCAACGAAGAAAGACAAATGACTGAATAAAAGTGAAGAGTGTCTCCTGTCTCCTGGAAACAAGCCAGATGACACTTATGGAGCCGCTGCACCATTTACTTCATTTCCTGTAATGCAATAAACAAATTGGATTTATTAGTTTGGAGTGTAAGGATGCATTTAAACCACTCTTGTAACACCTAGAGGAATAATCAATATAAATAATTTAGTTGTTATTGATGACTTAATTGGACAAGTATTACATACATTAATGGAAAGTGCTGCCAATGCTGTTTGTACATAATAAAAAAGCTTTTAAAGATTATGATGGGGCCAAACTCCTGCGCACAGAACAGAGGAGCTCCGGGTTTTTATATGTAACGGTCTCCCTCTGTCATGTTAGAAACAAATGATCTCTTTCCCCTCCAATATGCTGACCTTCATTACACTGTCATATATCTTCATTTGTGCCATCTCGGCTTTGAAAGTGTCCTTTGCTTTTTTTTTTTTTTTTGCCTGCGCAATTAGTAGTGGAGGAAACCCGTCGGTGTATTCTTTTAACCCCCATCGTCGTCCTCGCCCTAAGCTCTGCAGTAATTTCTCATCAGACTTCCGACGCTATCATTAGCATATTAGATAAGCTACCCTGTGTGGACACATAGCTGTATTTATCATCGGCAAGCAGACACAATCAGAGCACGCGAATATGAAGTTGTTCACATGGGTGGGCGACAAACCCCATCAACAGTTTTTTTTTCGTTTTTTTTTCTTATTTGTATGTGGCATAGAAAAAATACAGAGGGAATGTATCAAAGGAAATCAAATGGCCCGATGGTTGGGGCTGGTTAATCAGAGTGTTGGCAAGAACCCCAATCTGCTAATTAACTCATATCAGACGAGCACAGTAGATGACGAGTGGGATTGAAGCCGTACAGTGTGGATTACTTCAGTTAAGGGCAGGTAATCATAAAATCGGACGCAAATACCATCCAAGTCATTATTTCTAATATGAAGCATCGAGTAACTAACTAGTATCCAAAACATTTCAATCCTGATGGACCCACATGACAATTTATTTTGCAGCTTGATATGATTTTTATCCAGATAGTGCATACATATGAGAGAAAAAAATTAAATAATTTTCAAATATCAAATAGCTGTTGAAGCAGGGTTAAAGGGTTTAGTTAGGCGACTGGACATTGAGGGTTTTTGGAGGTGAAATGTCATCCAAAAAACATCCAAAAACTTGATGTCCAGTTGCCTTAAAATACCCATTTAACCTTAACCAAGACCTCGATGACTGAGAACCTTCATCAACAAGTTCTCAGCTTACTTTATATACCTAAGCAATTGGACATTGCTATTATTTAATGTTATTTGTGAGTATATGCTATTTTATCTTGATATTTCTGTCATTGTAAAGTGCAGAAAGGTCATGAACAAACTTCCTCCTGTGATATCATGGTGTATATCAAATGTGATGACTATTTTGTAACAATTGTTAGAACAAGGACTCTAAAATGTTAAACATAATTCCACACTCATAAAGGATATATTATTTATAAAAAAGAGTGAAAAAAAAGTACTCAGACACCAAATTAGAGCCACTGCTGATGGCAGAATTACTTAATTATCATCTGATGATGTGATTTTTTCTGTTGAAAAAAATAAAATAATCCTACATTACCCTGTTCCACACAGAAGAAATGTTGAAGAGACTTTGAAATAATAGGTGATTAATTTCAGTCTGGGAAGAAGATCAGCATCACATCAATTTCATGGTGAACAGGGCATCACAGTTATGTCCTGGACTTCCTCAAGTCACCCTGTGTAACTGGGATCCTGTTGTCAACAGCTGATCTCTGTATTAATATTAACAGGAGAGCAAACTGGAAAAGCAAAATGTTAAACAGAACTCATGTTTGTGTGATGACTGGTGACAGTCACACATTGCCTGAACATTTCCAGGTCCTGTACCTATTACGCTGTGTGCAAATTTGGGCAACGAGCCAGAGATTTCCAATGGACTTTCAGCCAAAAATCCAATTATGAACAGAATTTTTCACTATGTATATGTGGTCATAATCAGACAACAAAATCAGCTCTCTGGTAAACAGAGAGCTGCTGTGCCCATATGGTAAAAGCAGCTCTGCTGTGACTTAGCATGTCATTAATCTTTGATTCTCAGGGGAAGATACGTCCTTACCAGGCCCAGGATAAGGCAGGAGGAAAAAAAAAAAAAATAGTGCACGCTCTCAAGGGACTGCTGAGTCTGAAAACCTGTGCACAGTCAAACAAATCCCTCATCCATCTATCTGTCTATCTTACACTTTTTCTTGTACTGCCTCATGCTCATCAGTCCTCTTTTTGTCTGGTTTTTCTCCATGCTCTGCCTTCGCAGCACGACTATGTCCCACTCCCTCTGTCTCAGTGCTCCAGTTACATAGTTTCCCCCTTGAGAATGTCTACATGTCGTAATACATTGATGGGAAATTGTGGCTTTTCATGGGTGAAAAACACAATGTAGAGGTGAGACATGCCTAACTCCAAGCAACCTCTCAACTAATGGGTAACAGGCTCTGCTAACAAGCTGCTGGACAACTGTGGTATCTAGACACTGAGTGGCTGATCACCTGAACACAAAGCCTCCCAGTATATAAAGAATATATCGGTAAGAGGTTGAGTTCACATTAGTACTTCTTTGTATTCTCTTGTCCCGATGCACAATTATTTCTTGCGTTAACACTCATATACTTGTATGTTACTGTGAAAAGTGATTGAATGGACTTGATTTAACATGTTCTTAGGTTGCTTTTGTCAAAGTACCCTTACCCATGTTGAACACAGGCAGTTTTGCACCATTTATTTCTCACTACACACTCTCTAACCCTCCTTTGTCCATCTGATTTGTTTTTGTGTAACGACTTACGTGACAGCCAATGTGAGCTGTTCCTTGGTGAGGTTGAGAGGGTGATTGGACACAGTGATGCCAAACTGGCGGGGATTTACTCCTGCTGGCAAATTTCCCCTCAGGATGGCGTTGTTGGCCACGCCAAGGAAAGATACCAAGCTGTGATACGCCTGGTTGTAGAACCACACCTGCGGAGGTAGAGACAAGTAGAGGGAGATGAGCATGTGGAGGCCCAGAGGTTTGTTTCACCTGTCTCCTAGCAACTGCAACTATTAGTGTCGTGCAAGATTTTTCATAAGAAGCAGAAGAACTAGTACTACATATTTTCCTGTTATTTTATTCTTGTTTTTAACCCATAATAGTTTATTTTTAGATCCTCATGCCCCTGTCTTTTAGTTAAGATTCTGAAATTTTCCACAAAAATATTGAATTTAGACTGCAAGGAGTAGACAAAAAAAAAAAGGAAATAAAAATCGAATTTTCAACCATGTTATTCATGCACCATTATGATATATATTTTTTTTACTTTTCATAAACAGTACTAGGAGGAAGAGAATAATTTCTTCCTCTGCTGTAAACAAACAACAGGAAGACATTTTCATTTTCTTTTACTCTCTCATCGCTCTGTTCATTTATTTGCCTATTTTTTATTCACAAGCGTGCCTTGTTTGCATAGCCTGGATATGACAAACAACAAACCCTGGAAAAAAAATGATGGAAAGAGTTGTTTGCATGAACTCCCACTTAAACAACAATTGTCAAATAGCACTGGTGCTGGGAAGATAGTTTTATTTCCAAATTTTATTCTGATCATGACTTTGTTTCTATTATTATTAACTCACTCATTGAAAAGCAAAGAGTGAAGCCCTTTTGCAGGAAATATCTGGGACAAAGTTCTCCAAGAATAAACAACACTAGGTATTTTTTCCTTAGGGTAAAAGATAAAGATTAGCAGCAAAAATGCAAATAAGGTTTAGCCTGCTAGCAGCAAAAAAAAACAAAAAATAGCAGAATGTCGTTTTTTTAATAACTGAAAGTCTCTGAGTCTGTAGCCGCTTCAGGTTGTGGGAGGTGTGAAAAAGAAAAAGGAAAGAATGGATGAAATGAAGGAGTGGGAGGGAGACAGGACTCCCTGCTGATAGTGCAGCGTTAATTAAGAGTGGGTAGCATTTGAGTGTCAGCCAAACATAACAGAGCACCACCACGGAGGATGCAGAGAATCTCGAGTGTACACACAGATGTGCACGCACACACAAACACACACTTGTACTCCTGTATAGTCTGCCGCTGCAGCTCAGACTTGCAGATTGACACCAACAATGAGCCCCCCACCCCCATTATTATCCCTCCTTCATCCTGGAAATTCCTAAAATACACTGCAGCTAAAACATCTTTTGATTTTTTTTATCCCCCCAAAATAACTCTGAAAATCTAAATAAGAACTAACTGTGTAAAGCAAGAAGCTACAGAGGGAGTGAAATATATGTGTGTGAGGAGAAATCACAGTATTCGTTTAATGATGATACATTTTTACACGCTGAGGCTTTTTTTAAGATGAATTGAAGATGTTTTACAGTTGAATTCATACCATAACAAAAGTAAAATCATATTTGACTTCTATATAGATAAATATAGGCCTAGTTAACATAATGTTAAAGCGTGTAAGGCTTTAGGCTTTTAATTCTTTTCCCATAAAGAAACCTGAACATATCAGAAACCTCACTTCCTGATCTGTTCACATTTTATCTTAATGCAATATTCAAATAACGTTTATTGTGTAAAAGTAAAGTTTGTGTGTCTTTAGACATATTTAAAAAAAAACTATGTCCCACTCCCTCTGTCTCAGTGCTTCAGTTACATAGTTGTCCCCTTGAGAATGTCTACATTTCATGATACATTGTTATAAAATTGTGGCCTTTCATGGGTGAAAAAAACACAATATAGAGTTGAGACATGTCTAACTACAAGCAGTCTTTCTCAACTAACAGGGAACAAGCTCTGCTAACAAGCTGCTGGGTGACACCGAGTGGCTGATCACTGGAACAGAAAGCCTACCAGTTTACAAAGAATAAACGTCATAGTAAAATGTACAAATCACAAAAATAATCACAAAAAGTCAATAAATGAAAAAAAAAAATGTCCAAGTTAAACCTGGTGAGTGACTATTTTTTCACTGCACAGATTCGTTAATAATCTAGATATTTGAGCTATAATGCAATAATTGTGGAATGGATGTGCAATGAGCTGAGGTATTGGTCTCCAATAAGGTTGAAAACAAAACTACAAAAAAAATAAATTCCTTTCTAACTGATGGCGCCCTTTTCCCCAGTTTTAAAGCATACTTTTTTCTTCAGTGAGGAACACCGCCAAGACAATAAAATCATTAAAAAATATTTCCACTGACTTTAATTTAGAAAAGTAAAGTGAGAATCAGCCAATTAAAGCACTACCTTAACATTGTTCCTGGTGCCTAGCTTCTTCAGCAGCCCCTCGGACGTCTGCAGGAGCCGATCAGTGACATTATCCTGGAGAAAACAGGAAAAACAAGAGGAAGAACACTGAGCTGGAGACTTAATTGGATACACTTGGAAAAACAGCACCACACACTTTGAAATGCAAAAACATGAGTCAGGAGAGGCGAATCGGAACTTCTGGGCAGTGTTGCTGTGTGCTGAGCCAGTTATTTCCCAAGGGCCAAGTGAAAAATGTGTCCTCCCCTGATGTCTGTTTCATTAAGTACTGTGAAATAATTAATAACAGCAGAGGCAGGAGAGAAAAAAAAGGCAAAAAAGACAGAAAAAATGTCTAAAATTTCCAGAAAAACCAAATGGGCCAGTAAAAAAAAGATTGAAATTGATATATTTTGAGGGTGGGGCTGTTTTACTATGACAGAATACATTAAATCTCATCTCTGTCTCCCTGTGAAATATTTCTCAGTATAAGGGCTTGAGGTGATGGGCATGTGATCTCAAAACTGCCATGTTGATACCATGCTGCTGGGCTCAGTCATTAGAGCAGTGAGAACATTACACATGTGATTTAAATGCAAATGGACCTCCTGCTGGACTTGGCCTTCATAGTACTTCTGCAGGGAGAAAACCGAAGAGAAGAATGGTGAAAAAAAAGAAAGGGGAAAACTGCAGGTGACAAGTGAGGAGAGATATGTTGGAGGCCGGCACTGAGAAAAAAATAAAAGGAGAAAAATCAAGAAAGACATCCCAAGAATGCAGGAGTGCGCTCGGGTGAAAGTGCTTGTCTGAACTGATAGGGGGAGTAAAGTAACAGACAGCAGAGCTATCTGTAGCCCTCAAGGCAGTTAACCAAGGACAAGGGACCGGGGCTATCATCACATGTCTGTTCTTCCTTTTATTTCTGTGCCGGTGTCTTTTTTTTTCCTCCTAACGCAGCCGTACCTACTATATATATATATATATACACTCATAGCCTGTGAAATTTGGAATTCTTTCAAGAATTTATTCAGATTATATTTTTCTCCTCTCTGTCTTAACATAAATCGAGTTTTCTCCTTTGCTATAATAAATGTTTACACATCATTTCATCAATGCAGCACAAACCCTCTTTCTGTATCAGGCTCTGACAAGGAGAGGGTGAATAATAAAAAAAAAAATGCTCTATCTTCTCTGACAGAGCTATTTGTGTTAAATAACATAGCCTCAGCTACCAGTCATTAGCTATTCATACAGGAAGCAGTGACACTGTTGTCAATGATGCTGTTGCCAGAAAAAGCAGAGAAATCCATGCTACCTTTGTTCCTTTCACTTCCCTCTCTGGTTTGCAGTGTCGCAACAGGCAGTAAAAAAAAAAAAAAAAAAGACAAAACACAGACCTACCTGAGGATTAGCAGATGTAACGTGCAGCTGTCTGAGCCTAATCCTCACCTCCCTGTACAGCCCCCCCTTCCCAGTACCAGGGTAATGACAGGGCCACTATGAACAGCCGAGCTGCCGTTGCCACAGCTAACTGTGCGGCAATAAAGCCACTGGAGTGTGTGGTGACATTTTTGGCCGGTGTTGCAGAGTGGCCTGCACAGTTCAGCAGTCTCCTATGTTTCCTATGTGTTGGGTTTGTGAATAATAATGTGCCTGCAACTGAGCTGAAGCAACAGGGAAATTTAAAAATAATTAATTTGTGCTTGCACAGTGCATGCTGCACTGAATAATTTAGATAATTAAACCAAAAGGTGTTGCTGAAGCTCTTGCAGATGCAGAGGCTGGATTTTTGGCATTTTTTATCACCTCCAGATTCCGCGATACGCCACATTCTCAGCTATTTTTAAATTAATTAGTACATATTTTTCATTTGGAGCATAAACCCTTAACACTTCTGAATTTCTTTTGGTTTTTTTTTCCAACTTTTTAATGTGTGAGACAGAGGTAATGAGAACATATAAAGAATTTGAAAAGCTAATTTCTGGGTCTGATTATGTTACCAGCTCACAATATAACATTTGCAAAGCTGTAGAAGAAGCAGAACCAAACTAGTCCCAAGGACAGCATACAAAAACAAAAAAAAAAATCAGATTTAGCGCTCAGCCATTACTGCCACACAGATTAGAGTGACATTAGATCGAAGAGGGAGAGGATTAGGTGGGAGATGAGCCCAGAGCACTGATGTGCAGTCAGAAAAGGCAGGTTAGGCAGATTAAAAAGTGTGTTAAATGCTTTTATTTATTTAGTGTTTGGTTTAATTTCATTACTGAAATGTAAAATTTACTGTTCAAATACTGAGGAGAGAGAAGCGCCCAGTGCTGAGCTTCACTGTGGATTTCTAGGATGTGCTGCCATAGAGAAACAGAGAGACTGTTTTGCCGTCCCTCTGCATGTCTCTATTAAAATGTTAAGATGTTGCAGCTGTTGTATATAATGCACAGGGTTAATTTTAATTATCTACAACTGTATGTTGAACTGTGTATGTGCCAGCGACTACAGCGTCAGTGGAGCGGTCATTCTCTGCATTGAAAAGACTGAAAACATACAGTGGGAACAGGAGTGATCTCAGGAGTGACTTTCTCCTCTGGCAGTGATTTCCACTGGGACAGAGAGAGTGTTAACAGTGAACAAGGATATGGAGGACTTCTACAGCAGGTTAACCATGCTTTTATTCAAAATGAGTAATGAATGGATATCATTTTTAAGTAAAGGTTAGATGATAAGTTTAAAAAAAATCTTACAGTTTGCATATGTAAATGCTGATATGCAATTTTAAGCAACACACATTAAATATTACCAGTCAAAAGTTGAATTAGCATCTCTATTGGGTTAATATATTGTATTTGTAAATTTGATTGTGATGACGCCAAATCCTCGTCAGACACGGAGCTCATGGCACGTCACTGGCCCAGAGATACTGAAGGATATGTGCTGACAAGTATTGACAGCTAGGATAGTGAAACAAATGTCTAAGAAATGTAATGTTAATCAGCCTAACAGAGCAATGCTTTCAAAAGATGGATGTTAATGTAATCTGCACTGGTTATTGATTTGATTCTGTGATACACAGTCAAAGCCTGTTGCCATAGACACAAAAAACAGACATGAAGATTCTGAACCTTTCAGTAATCGCTTTTGTTTAAAGATCAGGCAAAATGACATCACCTGTATCCAAGATGAGTAAATTGAGCGAACAAAGAATGCTGTGCTCCAATTAGGAGCCATGAGCTCACAAGTGTGTGTGGCTGGCACACTGAGTAGGACAAAAACAGCTATTAGGACACCGACATTGGGGATGAAAATAGTCGGTGGACCTACAGAAATGTCACCACTGCTTCAATGGCCAAAAATAATAAGGACGTTTGACCTCAAAGCAACTGTCCCGTACCATCAACAAATGGCTCTTAAAGTTTTCTCAGAAAGAAAAAGAAAGTAGGATGACTCAGATTGTCACAGAGGGGAGACATTTCTAAATTACAGACGATATCTGTCACTGACACCACTTTGTACTATTTTTCACAGACAAAACTTTGGAACTTTGGATTTTCCATCCGCCAAAGACCTTTTCTGGGATAGAAATAATAGAATTTAAAACTTTTACTACATCAACCAGATATGATGGTTCATAGATGTCATGACCTGCAAGCTTTACAGTACATATATTCAAAATATTTTGCATTTGCCACACATTGGTAATTAATTGGTATTACTATGGAATTATTATAGTATTCGTACCATTACTGCACAATTTTTATATTGTTGTCCATATTTTCCAGATTTTTGCTCTACAAATAAGTATATGAAAGGCAATTCATTGACATAATATAATTCTAAAGGTAATATTAGACTTTAATTTAGGGGTTTAATACACACTAAAATTAACTTACACATTTTTTCTGTTATTCTAACAATAAGACAGCTTTGCTCTTATAAACCCTTAGTACCTATATGTGTAAAGTCTATTCCTGAGGCTCCTACTGTATACGTATGTATTCTTAACCAACCTCAGACGATCCCAGCAGCTCTTTCAGATCCACAAATGCTGCCACGATGTCTTCTTCAGTCATACGGACTTGAGAGTTGACTTCTCCCACAGACAAACCTCCGTACCTAGGAACATAATCCAATGAAACCTATTTGGCCTCAAAACAACTATATTTTCCAGTTATCTTTGTCTGTTTGTGTATGCAACAGTCACAGGCAGAACAAATCAATATGATCTCTTTCTTCAATTCCTTGTCTTGTGATTTGTGTTCTATCTCTCAAATGTTCATACTATATGAGTATAGATTTAGAATATCCATAATTAACACATACACACACTTTGAGTGGCATATGTTTGGATGTTAAATAGTTCAACAGTGGTTATTTACATACACATGTTCATTCTGGGCAGATTACCTGATTTTGCCAGATTTTTCAAAAGTCTTGACCAAGAAGTCAGTCACGTTCCGTCCAGACAGATCGTGCAGTGTGTCAGTGGTGTTTTGGATTCTCTGTTCAAAGGAGAAAACAAAGAAAGTTTTATATTGGTCTAAAATAAAAACAAAAAAAATCTTATTTGAGGGCTCAAAAGCACAAAGATTTGTCAAATTTGTCCAATTAATTTTACATGTTAAGTCTTTGGATTCCCTGTAGCAAATTAGTGATTGATGTTTTGGCAATTAAAGTTATGAAATAACTAATATTCATAAATGAGTTATGGTGTATAGCTAGATTGGTCATTGATCCGATTATCTGCAAAAAATGTATAAGCAGAATATCAGTTTTAATATGTACGTGACTTTATTTAATCTAGTTAAAAAAGATAACAATCACAATTTAATAATTCTTTGAGAGACAGTGGAAAAAACACTGACTAAAAACACATTTCACTCTTTCCAAGAGAAAACCTTATAGAATAGGATGGGGGCAGAAGATGTGGAGGATATGTTTTCTGGGATGGTGCTGGTACTGAACCAGTTGTGATGCTCATGAAGATAATCATTAAATGCTAATATTTTCAATTCATACAACTTATATACAACTGAATTCTATGCAGACCTTCCTATAGGTTTTAGTACATTTTTGCAACTCACATTACATTAAGTATGAACGGTGAACATGTCTGTATAGGTTATCAGTCTTCCAGAACATTTAATTTAAAAAAAAGTTCCTTTAAGGCAACTGGAGATGGAATGTTTCTTAAAAAGTTTCACCTCTTCTCCAAGAGGCTTCATCAGTTCTAACTGGTAGGTTCCATAGTGTAGCGGTTAACAAGTCTGCCTCCAGAACAGAGGGGTTTTGATTCCCACAGGGACCACAAGATTAGCACTGGTCATTGGCAGCCTGGTAACAGCAGCTATAACAACTGCTGCTGTTAACACAATAATATCTCAAAAAAAAGTATATTTCCTTTCTTTCCTTCTTTTAACAATTACGGTGGAGTTCTGGTATTTAACCTCAAAGAAGCTGCATACCTGTGAAAAGGGGGTTGTTGCAGAAATCAAAGGCTAATGAGAGAGATGGGGTAACATGGGAGATGGACCACACAGTTTAAGGCCAGCTGAACGCACAGGTACAAGTCTGAAAAAGTTCTTTTCTTCTTTGTGATGAGACTATGGTCTCATTATTAGGGATACGGAAGACTTTTTGGGGGAGAGAGCTCTCAGGCCAAGACTATAAGGTGGATAACTCTAAAAGTAACCATTTTAAGGAACACAATGTACAGGTGGGATGTTTATGCTTGTACATAAATAAGTGTTTTTTTTTTATTATATATATAGTTTAAGGAGATAATCAAACATTTCCAAATGTAGCATATGGAACATCGTCAGGGACAGAGTCAGACCTCCAGCTCCAGGGGATCCAGATGCTCAGTCAGTCTGTCATAAAAACTCCATCCAGACAAAAAAAAACAAGCAAACATCAGAGCAGGAGAGTTTTACAGGTGGTGTCTGTTCACAGCAGCATGGGATATATTCTTTTAACCCTTATGATAATAGTCAATTAAGAAGGGTTAAAAACAACCCCCCCTCACCCAGCTGCAAAAGCTGTGTCTAATGTCAGAGGACCCTAATTAGAGGTTCTTCTGCGCATAAATGGGTACATTCAAACATCCAATTAGGAGAGGATGCGACATAGTGCCATGAACACACAACACAATTTGTACACTGATACATCCCAGTACACACACAAACACACGTGGCCTGACGCAAAGCTGCTTTATCCCTGATTATTTAGAAAAGTAACACTATGTTAATTAGCAGAACGATCCCTGATAGAGTGCAATTGAGACCCCCAACTGCAACCCTCCACTCACAACCCTTATCTGTTCTTGTGTGCAAACAGACTGATGTAAAAGCTCCGGGTAAACACAATGCGTTGATTAATAGGCTGCACTATTACATTATTAGAGTAAAAGGATGCTTGTGACACAATCAGGGCATAAACATAAAAAATATGCTTTTGATTTTTCTGTGTTTTAAAATCAAAGCTCTTAAGGATTGATTAGATGAGATGCTTTGATTAAAATTAAATGAAACTAAAATTTGTTGATTGATCAATCACTTGAACCTAGTTTTTATAGTGCAGATGCATTAAAAATTAAATTCAAGTTGTTCAATATTAACAAAAGCAGAAATAGATTTTTTACAAACACAGAGTCAGACGTCATATCAACAACATATATGATATTACAAAACTAAGAATTGACAAGCGCATAACCCATGGACTTGTTCTAAACTAAACTTGCTGAACAGGGGCAGAAGGGCTGATGAAAAAAGTGGAAAAAAAGGTGACAAAGTTGTAAAGTAGAAAGTTCTTATCCAATACAAATGTGTATTAAAAAATAATTATTATAATAATTTTTAAAAAACAATCAACCATGATTGCAGTTAATCATGATTAATAGCTCTGATTTAATGTTAACAAGTCACCAAGTCACCAAGAATAACCCAGAGCAACCTTGACAATTTGTCAGCCATGATGAAAATATACTTGAGGAATTCAAGGAGACACTCGAGAATACATTTAGGGCTGAAAAACTGTCCAAAGAGTCACAGAAAGGAAGAGTTGAGACAGGAGACGGAGGAACAGGAGGAGATGGTGGCTCATCTGGTTTATGAATCAGAGATAAGAAAGACTGGAAGCACAGCAACCTTGGCTTATCTCTGAATAAACATGCATGTCTTTTGAAAAGCCACAGGGAACTTGAAACAAACAAAATGTTTAAAAAAAGCCTCAATACTCGTTGCCTGCACAATGAGTTCATACAGAGGCATCCAGCCAGTGTGCATGTAATTATGTTGGCCTTGGTTCACATCCAGCTTCCAAACACGGTGAGGGAACAGTTTGCAATGAGCGTGATACCTGAGCCTGCGAGCTACCTTACTGTACATTGTGCAATGACATAGCTTCAGCACATAATGGTATCCTGAGAGCTGAGGAAGCAAACTGGGGTGAGAGAGGTGTAAATGAAGCTGGGGCCCAGTGTGCTGAATGAGCTGGCACACAGATAAGACAAGACCCTGTGTTTATTTCCTTCCACTACTGAGCTAGAATCCAAATGCTATCTGTCGTACACAAAGAAAACAATTTCTGGAAAGCGGCGTCTGCGGTAATTAAGCATGGCGTGTTAAGCTGGTCACTCGTCTGTTTTTCCTTTTTCCTCACAAGAGATGGTAGGTTAATTAAGTCTTTCTGTAAGAGGTTTCAGCCTGTTTTGGAGCTACGGTGGACAAAATTATTCATCTGGGCAAATCTAATTCCTCCCTTCAGCGGATTCCACTTTGCTCTGTGATCGCAGTCCGTATGATCACACAGCAACCGTGGTTTTAAACTGTGCCAAGCACAGCCTGTTGTTGTGGGGAACCAACAACTTCTGTCATCACATAAGCCAGTCAGCTTTGACCGCATCTCCTGGCTTCTCTCTGGTCTGAACATGTTATTCCACACAAAATCTGATCTGCAGGTATTTGAAGCCAGAGTGAGAAGTCAGCGAAGGCTAGCAGAGGAAGGATTGGGATATAATCTGGGGTTAGACAGTTTTTTTTTTATCCCCAACTGCTGCCAGACAGGAAGCTGGGTCTCAGCATCGGGGGTTAGAGTAGAGCTATCCAGACCCGTCTTCATGCAGAGGAAAAAAAAAAAAAATCAAGTTTGACAGAAATGCCTTAAAATTCTGACTTTGGCACAGAGAAGGATAAGATAAAAAACAAGAAGCTACCATATTAAATTTCACCTTGTCTAAATGAACACAAAACATAAAATATAAACAAGAATCAATGCAAGCTAGCAAAAACACTGTCACAGCGGTAACTATATGCAAATTTAAAAAAACTTAATTTACAATTTCACATATTTCAGTAGTGATGCAAAACAACACTTTGATTTTAGGTAAAAAAAAATCCCTAAAAAATGGGTTATGGTTGAGAATTTATCATGGATTAATCTGAAATAATAAATACATAATGTAGAGGCTGTCTCTTATACACATCTAAGCGTCGCGGTTACGGCGGCGTCCGGTGAGCTCTCGCTGGCCCTTGAAAATCCGGGGGAGAGGGT
>JAFBJS010004655.1:63471-148085 GCA_016785265.1 Paraplagusia blochii
TCATGAAGAGGAAAAAAAAAAAAAAATCAAGTTTGACAGAAATGCCTTAAAATTCTGACTTTGGCACAGAGAAGGATAAGATAAAAAACAAGAAGCTACCATATTAAATTTCACCTTGTCTAAATGAACACAAAACATAAAATATAAACAAAAATCAATGCAAGCTAGCAAAAACACTGTCACAGCGGTAACTATATGCAAATTTAAAAAACTTAATTTACAATTTCACATATTTCAGTAGTGATGCAAAACAACACTTTGATTTTAGGTTAAAAAAAATCCCTAAAAAATGGGTTATGGTTGGGAATTTATCATGGACTAATCTGAAATAATAAATACATAATGTAGAGGTGGTGGTAATATACATATGTGTAAATGTGAAGTTTCAAAATTCAATACTTGGCAAGTTACAAAATAGTCTAATGACAAACTAATGTCCGAGAGCCTGAAAGAGGAAACAGCACAGAGTAATTTGCTCCTGAGTCTTGGTTGGACCGATCTTTGATGATAAAGGCATCAATCGTTACACATGGGGCGCTGCTCTTTATCAATTCCCCCACACGCCTGATGGTCTATTCATCTACGAAGGTTAAATATCAGCAGTGAACAAGAGTCAATAGTAGAGAATTGATAATGGCCTTAATGGCTGCCTGCCATTTCCATGGTAACAATGATTTCACAGTCCTGTGGCAAATCCTTTTTTTTTAAGTCTTTATAGTTTCTCAAGGGCAGATTCAGAGGATGGGCATGAGTGAAGATGAAATAGAAAAGTACAGCAATGTTTCTTTAATCATGATTTATTCAATGCCCAGGACTTTGAGGTCAGAGGGGCCACCATCCTTGAAAGCACTCTGTTTCGTCCGGTGTCTTCTGGCCTGCCTTACCAACATCTGCAACCAGGCCTTGATCATAAATGCAAGCGTTTCTAGGTACAAAGTACTGCTTTGTTTGACAGTGTGTGGTGTTTATTTATTTCTAACAGTACAATATTTATCCTGTGTGAAGTCAGACAACAAACTTCAAGACTTCATCCTGTGTAGAGAACACTGTTGATCTGAGGTTGACAGCATTACTTTATGACACTGCCTTGTGAGTGAGTGTGTGTCTGCACCTAACAAGCTGAATGAGGAGGTTGGAGGTGGAGACAGTGAGTGGTTGGTTGTATATCACTGAACTATATAAATATGAACAAGATTTTGCTCTAATAAATTAGAAAATCTCTATGTTCCCAATCTGTTCTCCAAAGTCAACTCAACTTTATTTTAAATTATTAGGGAAAGGGATTTTAAAAACATTTTAATTCACATTGTTTTGATGATTAACTAGAAATTTGACAACCTACTATTCCAACTAGAACTGGAACTAGCAATAATAATAATAATAAAAAAAAACGCAATAAATTGTAAAGTTATGTTTGATTCATATTTATATATTCAGTTTTTGCAGAGGGATTTTTTTTAACATTTAACATTTTTCTTCATTTAATCTTACTATAAATAAAAATATAAGAAAATTTAATTGGGGTCATATATATACACATATATATATATATATATATATATATATATATACTGTATTGTTGTTCTTCACCTTACCGCTTGTCCCTTTTTCAGGGGTTGCCACAGTGATATGACATCATATATAGATAAAGTAAAAAGTATATAAAGTAAAAGTATCTAAAACTGCAGAGCTACTGTATCTTAATTTCCAAGTGAAGGATTCTACAGTTCTAGTTTTAGTTTCAACTATACAGAAGGAAAGTGGACTGGCGCAGTTTTGGTCCAGTCATAAACTTTTACTTTACTTTAAAACAGTATTTTACAGTATTGGAATCTCAGAATAGGAACTTGGTTTTCTGTCTAATATTATTGTTTTTCCCAAAGATGTTATTATTATTCAACAAAAATCTGCATACATTACTTAATCAATTGTGCCCTGAATCTTTAAGGATCCCACTTTTGATTAGTTTTCAAGAGTTCATCAAGATTCTGAGAAACACTTAAAGTGTACAGTATCACTCACTTCCAGTCTCCTTTCCCCAACAATGACCCTACGAGACAGAAGTATCAAAATATTGGGCTGCATATTAACATCAGCAGCTTCTCATTTATCTACTGCTTTATCCTCTCTATAACCTTTTGTCTAATTTGAAAATTCCTCTGTCAATGATCTTATTGCATGATAATATGTCTCAATTCCTCAAGGTTTTGTCAATTCAATTGAATGCCATTAAAAATTCTCAACAGAGCTTGGATTGTGACTAAATAAGATGTTGTAAATAAAAGAGGAATGATGCAAGTGAATGTAACAAAGCATGACCAAGAACTGGTCTTTGTTAATGGTCTTTTTTTTTTTTCAAACTAAAGGCTATGTGCATTAGAAGTAGTAGTAGTAGTAGTAGAATAAAAGAGGCAAAGAAGACAAAGTTATGAAAACATAAGAAAAGAAGAGAAAGTTTTAAGAAGACTTAAATGTGAACAGCAAGTGCAGAGAATAAAGACAGTGATAGAAGAAGGAAGGTTAGAGCAGAAGAGAGACCTTAATGGCCCGGTCGCCGGGGGACACGTAGAGAGACGAGCCGCTGCAGAACAAATGGGCGACTCTTTGACAGTGCTGTCATAACCTGGCTGAACATCGGGGAGAAGAAAAGGTTACACAAAGGCCACTTTTCCTGTTTGACTGTCTCAACAGTCATCATGTCATGCGATACCTGGACAGTGGCTTTGTCACAGAGGGGCCTAAATGGGCCTGTCACTGGAAGCAGCATACAGTGGGAATCACACACAAGTTCAATGAGGTATTGCGGTATTTGACAGGGATGTAGACGGAGGTGCAAGTTGGGGAGTGTAGGAAGTGGTAGATGAGCCCAGTACTACAGTAGATCGGGCCCTGTGTACTGGATTTATGTAATGTTTTACTGAACAAGCAAATAAAAACCTTTACATACAACATACATACAAAAATACATTAAGTTCTTTTTCTGCCTTGCCCTCAGGTATGGGGTCAGGTCACAGTCAATAGATGATTGATTGGTTTCTTTCAATTTTGGCTAAAAATAAAGTGAAAAAGCAATTTGTCTCAAAACCCATTTGACTGTTGTATTATCTAATCAGGCTATTTAGGTTGTTTTAAACATGATTAATTGTTAATATTAAAAAAAAGCTTTTGGATGAACACATTCTCAGAACAGTGCAGAACAATCATATTTTCTACACCTGAATTCCTCAATTTTAACATCCTAAAACACTGAATTATGTGACTTGCAAACTTGAAAATGTTTACAGCACCCCCTGTTGAATATTTAGTTGGTTTAAGAGAAGTTGTTGCCAAATTTTAACCAACCTATTTTTATTTTGACACAATACAATCAAATAATTTACTACTACCACAAAATTATCGAACCGTTACTTTATTTACCTTTGCAGGATGGCAAGTAATATGTTTTAGTTTCATATATTTTTTTAGAATCTGTTTAAAGTTGATGAGATATATAAAGTCAGAAAATAGTTTAATGTGTTTTAGTCTGCTGGCTGCTTAGCTAGAAATAAATATTGATCAAACTTTAAACTCCATATTAGATGCAATTTTCTGGATGCTCGTTAAAAAGGTTCAATGACATTGTGGGGGATCCTGAATCCTGCACCAGGTGGAACTGAAAGTAAATAGATTGTTGTTGTTTTTTTGACTCAAACAGGGATAGACAAGATCCTTGGACATATGACAGGAATAGGGAAAACATCATCCTTGTCAAAGTCTACTATATGCGCTGCTGAAGCTGCAAGTC
This sequence comes from Paraplagusia blochii, assembly GCA_016785265.1. NCBI lineage: Eukaryota > Metazoa > Chordata > Actinopteri > Pleuronectiformes > Cynoglossidae > Paraplagusia > Paraplagusia blochii. The sequence continues at coordinate 67,256 of JAFBJS010004655.1, forward strand.
CTAATGAACACCACAGGGTGAGGGGTCGGTGTACACAGTATGGAGAAGGACGGAGAGGAAAAAAAAAAAAAAAAGCATCTACAACAATCTTCACAGCCATGGGAAAAACACACTGCACCGCAGGCAAAGGGGTATTTTGTTTACACAGTGAGAATCCATTTAGTCTTGCTTTCATGCATCACATGCTGGTTCACATAAAGGACGCACCACAACAAGCTGATTTACATTTTGCAATGTGCCACAAAATACTTGTTAGTGCATACCTTTACATTTTCAAATCAGAATGATGCTGACTGGCTCTTTCTCCTTTCAAGCCAAAGCCTCCACGATAAGCATTTCTTATTTATTGTGTTGCTGTGTCACTGATTTATTTATTTATCCTCATCTTCACAAACTGCACACTGCAGTTTTCATCCGCCCCGTATGTGTTAAAATACATTTATTTATTTATCAGGTGGACTGACCTGAGGTGGAGGGAGACCTCCGGCTCCGGGCGGACAACGCGGTAACATTGTCACCCGCTTGGGATTGCTGCACTGACAGGAGGGGGAGGGATTGGCCATGGACCAGTTTCCGTTGAGAAAGATGTCCATCACGGTCTGATCCACAGGCGGAGTAAACCATTCAGTACCGTGGGTGGAACAAGGTAGTTTCCTGTAGAAGACAATGTTGTCAAATCACATACTATCGAGTATATACAATGTCAAATAATAGAATATCAAACATTTTTTGTATTGCTTTTTTGTAATTAATATATATACGTATTGGATATGTAGAATGGATGCAGAATTATTATTATCAATGAACTCTTAATATTTTTTTGTTTTTTTTTAAATAGCCACACAAATTGACATAGGCAAATACATTGAGCATATTTACCTCTGTATTCTAATGAAACACAGATATATACTGTAATTTTGTTTTTGGTGAAATCCAGTTTGTTTGTTATTTTCATAGTCAATTCATCAGCTCCCCTTCATTAACAATGAATTCACGTTGTTTTTGGAGCCTCATGCTGCCATATACAAACTTTCAGCTACATAGATATTTAAAATAAACTTATTATTCAGCACACACACAGTTGTAAAATAAGGTTCAACCAGATTCAAGTTTCTGTAGCACCTACTGTATCGGGTCTCCTTCCATGCAACGGGTTCCAAAGCCAGGATTGTTCACCAAAGATTCCACCACCTGGGACACCTCCGTATCATTTGGCATGTCATTGCTGAACATATAGGAGAATATAATTAATGTAAATACACGTGCAAACAAATTTGATAAGCACTGAGATTTGACATGTTATATCCCACAGCAGGCAGCCACCAGACTAATCCAGGAGCATCAGTCAGTCTGCCATGATGTCAATAAATCAGTACTAACGTCTAACTCGGGTCTGAAGCTCTGACAGGAATCAGAGAAAAAGAAGAGAAGAAAAAATTTGAACAATGAGCCGTTGTACTGGATTCACCTCTTTACCTCATGCTGCACAGTAACCAAAATGAACCAGCATGTCATTAATACTCTTTTTCTTAATGTGCAGTACTTGGAAATGTATTACTCCTTAAATGCAATATTGCAGTCCTTAGTCATTCATTTGCATCTGTTTGGAAGTTGCCAGGAAGCAGGGGCAGCCAGCACCACTCAAATCAATTTGCACCATATTCTGATCCTCCATGTGGGTTGTGCACTGGAAGTTATGTGGGTCGGGACGGTGCCCAAGGCCTCTTCCTTAACCACGTAGCCATCCTTAGGAATCACTGCTAACTCAGTCCTATTTATTATCAATCATCAGGTCATCAGGCTTTGTCCGCATCTACAGTAAGTGCTTAATGGAATAACATACTGGATCAGTTCACTTCAATGGTCAACATATTCAGACCAGAGTCTGTGAAGCTTTATAGGAAATGACCTAAACACCACTGCCGTTGTTAAGCACTACACACCACAGCAAGTCCCTTCAAATCACTGCCATAATAATGAAGGATCAGCCCGGTTCCTTTGTCATTCTGTTAGCGTCAGTGCAGCAGTCTCCACCATGAACAGCTGAACTAATTTACAGCACGGCCTCTGTGGCCTCAATTATATCAAAATGCTTGCTATTCACCATCAGTCGTCACTGAGATGACAGATTTCTTCACAAAAGACTGGAAATAGTCAATAATATGTGAGTTTATTTCAGAGTGAAGCAGCACTCTTGCCCTCTACATACTGGATATCTCGACTACTTCAGGTAACTATTTAAATGTGTCATTACAGCTGGAATCCAAAGAAAGCATAAATGGATGAGACTCGACAAAGACCAATCCATCTCTGGTCACAACTGATTTAGATTTCAGAAGTTGGTTAACCAGTCCTATGCGTTGGTCATTAATCTTGAATGTAATGTTGAATGCAGACTCCGCTGTAACCCTGGGAGGAAATGAGACGTGCACTAAGGGACCAGCTGTGAAGCAACTCATGTAAATGCTCAATAGCAATGCTGCGTAGCACCGGAGGTGGTTTAATCAACAGTGAGAGGGAAATCGTTACATTTAACTAACAAAGTTAAAAGTCCAGAACTTCCCTCCACCTGCTACTGAGTGTACTTTTCTTGTTGGTTTGGAACTCAGCTCTGTCGTCACGTGTTCTACCTTGTGCATGTGCATACTAATCATAGCCTGTTCAGGATTCTGTGTACAAGCACTTCACCATTATCTCTCTATCCAATACATATGCAAGCCCCGAGCCTTAGTTAAACAATCTTCCCATTTCATTTCCATCTTTATTACCGACTGGACACACACCCTTCCCTTTTTTTTTTATCTGAACACTGCTATGGGATTTAAAACATAACATTTCATAAAGACTATATCTGTGGCTCTGGGCCAAAAGTGGTCACAGTCTAGCCAACCGTTTGGATTAATGCAGCGTTCATTGTCTCATTTAGAGGCGGCTCCATGAAGGTCGCCTGGTCATTTCCTTCTTGGCCAACAGTGAGTGTGACTGAAGTGGTGCGCTTGTAAAAATGGATTATGTGCAGCCATCTGTTTTGCAATTAACAATGGCTGGGTTAGCACGTTATTCAAGATAATAAAACTACTGGACAGTTCCAAAATGAAGACTTGTGCATATACACAGAAATAGTGGAACTAATGAATAGTCCATTTAGAGGGAATGAAACACCATGGACGTAAGAACATAGACAATAAAATAAAGTAAATGAAGATGGCATAATAACATGGAAAATGCCCTCTGGAGGTGGAGGAACAATATACAGCAGATGGAACAGTTGAGTGATCCAATGTGATAATATCTTCAATGGTCCTATTTGTATTAGAAACATTCTCATGTCTGAAAGAAACAAAAAACTGTATATATAAATATATACAAAAAAAAGTGAACATCTGAATGTGGTCAATCGTCACTGTTAATCACTTTCACCTACAATGGATCATTGGCATTTACGAGGTGTATAGTGCAACAGCGCATCTGGCGTTAACTATGGTTGAGGATGGAAATGATAGCAGAGCTGCAGTGCTTTTAATCACACAGCCATCATCATCAGCCAAGTGAGGCATCTTTAAGACAATGTTTAGTTATAATCAGTCATGGGGAATGTCATTAAAATTAACAGCACCAGTTTTAAAGGGTGTCATGTGAGAATACTGTTAAAAAGATGAGGGTTTTACAGCATAAGTGAAACAATGTTTCATGCTTTAACAACCACATGCTGTGGTTACCTTCATTGTTAGCCTTGGGTTTATGGTTTATAATATGCATGGGCAGCAATAAGGCAGCACCAATGACCAATAATGACAAAGTATATGGAAATATATAAGTCTATGTATAATATGCTTTGAGCACATTGAGCCAGCCTGGTGCATTAAATGTGCTACATTAATAAAAATAAATTGAAATTTAAAAATTGAAAGGTTGTGTGATTGTTCTCTAAATGTGGAACATTCATGTTTACTCAGAGCAGTTTTTCCCAAGTTAAGGTATTATATTTAAATAAAAGTAAAATTATATAATGTTATCAGGGAATTGGCATGGATACAAATAAATACAAATACCTACTTCCCTTCTAGTGCTATGTATGTAAATTATCAGGACAGGTCAAAAATGCATGCAGTGCTCACATTTCAAAATACAGCCAGGAGACGATTTTCAATGTTTCAGCACCACGGAGAGAGACAGGGTAGTTCTAAATGTTTTAGCACCATGGACAGAGAAAATCACAGCCAGACACGATTTGTATGTTTTGGCAAATAAAAAAAAGGACTATATTTATTTGTTTTTGACTATTTTTCTCAGCGATACACCACAAGTTTGTTGATGATAAAAATAAATGAATAAATATGAACTGCCAAAACAGCTTTTTTGTATTGGTGCACCAGTCCAGAAAAGTTTCACCATCGTGGTAAATTATTTCTTATAGCTTCTGTTCCAGTGTGAAGGTAGGAGCATTGATGATGGGGAGATGGTGGTTATGACTGAAAAAAGTAATGTGTGGGAGAAGATCAAATTTAAAATCCAGCAGTAAAACAGCTAATTATAAATGTTTAAAATAGTGAATAAAAAAACCATAGATGGGCCTCACTTCACCAAGATCTATCCAAAGAACGTCTCATATTATCATTATCTTTTTAATTTTTACAATATATGTACCTATATGGTTGAGCAAGAGAAGATCAGGCTTTGGATAAACTCAAATTATCTGGTGTCACAGAGAAGGATTTAAAAATATTTCAAAGTAATGACCACAGACAATGATGCAGCTTCGTGGCACAAACAGTCTGTGTGGTGTTTGGGACAGATGTTGATCAATGATGCATGCCATGGCACATTTGGACTTTTAATAGAACAAAAAACAACAACCGTGTGCAGACACGAGATTCTTCTATTAATACAAAGATGTATTTAATGTGAAGGTCACAGTGTAAACTACACACATACGGATGGACAACAGTCCCTACAGCACCTGACCTTGGTCTAACATTTCTAACATTGGTCTAACATTTCTTTAAAGGCAACATTTCTTTAAAGGCATCCGTTTAAGCAGCCCACAAACTGTTGACAGTGATGTTTTACCTCGACTTCCTGTCACTTACAATTCAACTCCTAAACTGTAGTGACCTACAATAACACTAAATACCTACAGTGAATAGAATGTACAGCAAAAAAAATAAAAAATCTACTAGAAAAATGGTTGTATACTATATTATTGTGAGTGAGGGGAGTGAAACGAAACTGATAAGGTAAAATATCAGATTATTATTATCATTTATTTTTCATCTCACTGCAGAAGCACAATAGGGGGAATCTGTCAACCAGCCAAGACTTACATCTGCCACAGACCATAATCTGACAGCATTGAATCTGACAAATGTTTACTGTCAGAATAAATAATTGTTGGAAAAAGAGCAGACTCCCCACAGATAGTTAGTTGGCTGATAAGATGACCAAAATCCAAACAGCTGTCAAATATTGTTATGTTGTCGGACTTTTGCTGTTAGTTTAATATTTTTTTAGGTTGCCATGTGATTACACATTACAAACATTCAAATAAATAAGTCGAGCTTACATAAACATGTTCATCTAATTGAAAATGCTTTGATTTGTTCTTTGGTTTTATTTGACATTTTACTCTTTACCCTCAGAGTCTGGTTGATTCAACCCGACTGTGATTGTCCTTTGTTTTCTTTTGGAGGATTAGAATGGTACCAGAGGTTCATAAGAGGGTAACTGATCCAGCTGTGGTTGATACTTCTCAAGTCTAAAGTTTAGCTTGTCAGGCCAAAAGAAGTAGTTTTCTTTGTGTCTGAGTGAGGTTGCAGTGGAGGTTGTTGGTGCTCTGAGTCACACGACTGTGTGCAATTTGTTTGTATGAACTGAAAAACCTAAATGTGTTTTATGATGGAGGAGATATACTGATATAAGATAAATTGTAACAGAACTTGGTGCAGCTTCACTCTCCCACACAGAGCTCTTTGACCACCACCCCACACTCCTGCAGCTTTAACCCTATAACAGCTGTGACACATTGTAACCATTATAATGTTTGTTACAGTGTGTGCAAACAAGTGTCCACAGCTGGGGATAGACTAATGACACACCAGGAGATCATTAGACCTGAACAATTTGACCAACCTGTTTCTGTAAAAAAAATCTACATGTTCCAGAATTTCACTACTTTGTTTGTAGTAAAATTACATGCAGCCTATATCAAAGTCTAGCACATACTGTTAATCCTGAGCCATTTTTGGAGTACAGCAGTTTAATCTGAAAAGCTCTTAAATTACTAATAAAAAAAAATCATATATATATATGTATATATATACTGTATATATATATATATATATACACACACACATATATATACACATATATAAACATTTTATTTTTTATAAGTATAAAAATATAGATGAAGCAATGTAAATACATTATATATAAGAGGTGAATGAAGAGGGGAATTTAATATTGATTTCAGTTTCATCAGTGATATCAATTGCAAGGCTTGCACTTCGATCATAATCATTTTTATTTTTATTATTTTAACATGAACTAGTATAATATAATACTAACAATAGTATAATTTGGACCCTCGGGATGTAGTTTGCTCAGGTCTGAGTTGCAACTTTCCAATTTCCCTTGATCAATGAGGGAAGAATACTTGAGCTTTGAATAAACTTCATGAATTAAATCGATTTTGACTTAATTGCAATTTTGGTTTTCCAAAGTTACAGCAGATTATGCTGATTCAAGCAGCGTGCCCGTCTCATCACCTGCCCCTGACTTGTACTGTTTTCACCGTTTAAACAAAGCTTAACTACCTATAGCACCCCCCACCCGACAATTAATTGACTTATTTATTTTATTTTAATTGTTTAAACTGTTTCACGTTGTTTCATGATGTTTTAATGTTTTTACTGTTTTTCCTTCTCTTGTGTACGGTGATCTTGAGTGTCCAGAAAGGCAACTATAAATAAATTGTATTATTATTATTATAATGTATCATTAGAGGGTTACCTGAAAAAGGTGTTTTGAGGCGGACCATACATCCAGGGCTGCAGTTCCAGACTGGGATGATCGGACACCGGTGGAATGATGAGAGAGAAGATCAAGGACAGGCAAACAAAAATGGGTGGCAGGATAATCTGGAAGAACAGATGTGTTTGTCAGTCAAACCAAAACCAAGCTTAAAGTCACTAGATTATTAAAAGCAGAGGATTCTTGCTTTGTTAGGTTAGTTGTTTTCCATTCCACAGTCTGAGCAGCAGAATTGGGCCAGAATTGGATTCTTTTTTGTACGGGTTGTAAATAAAGAAACACTTCTGATTAGCTATATTTTTATTATTAATTTAACTAGCATTAAAATCATCTACCAAGAGGTTTGGTTTATTCTTGGGGAAGCAAAATCCGATCTTGTTGCATCATTTATGACAATGTACTAGTAAGAGAAATAAACGTACATAGTTGAAAATAATACATTCACATTTTGCGGGACGCCAGAGTAGATGTAAATACACACAAGCATACTGCAGCTGCACATGTTACATCAGGTGATGCAAACGCATGTTGGTGCGGTGACGCATCAAAGCCCGGATTCACCGGCGGATCCATTTCATCACAGCCCTCTTCAGGCCCTCCACCGTCATTATGTGCTACAAAATGACTGATGCAATCGACAATAAAGGAGGACCACTGCGATAATGTGTGCACATTAATATGCTCCCCGCCAACTTGTTTGGGCTCTTCTGCATGCTTTATGAGTTTGATTAAACACATCCAACACCACCACTACCATCTGGCCACTCAGACGTAATTAGTTTCTTGCTATTCTCTTGTCTTTTGTTTGTGTGCCTGTGTACACGTGAGAGTGTGTATGTGTGTGCGAGCTTGTTTTTATTTTTTTATTTAAAAATTTATAACACACCAGACTCTGCTAAACATCACCCGCGCAACCCTCTTTGTCCCACTCTAATACAATTTTTTTTTCCCCTCTTTCCTTCCACTCTCTCTGCTGTGTAATTTTCTGCTCAATTCATTGTTACAGCTGCCATAGAGGTCAGTGGGAAATATAAGCAATAACTAATGTTTAATCGCTCGTAGGTTGGAAAGAATGCAGAGGTTAAGAAGAGGTTTGCATACATTTGATTAATTGCAGAGCCTGCAATTTTTTTTTTTTCAAGCCAATTCAAGAAGCTGCGAAACAAAATGATTTGCTGCACAAGCTGTAGAATTGTGCTTTAGAGAAAGATAAGGAGCAGCACCGAGACTGAATAGCTTAATGACAAGCTGGGTTATAAAAAAAAAAAAAAAGAAGAAAAAAAAAAAACACTATTTTTTTTTCTATTATTGCAGACTCCTCTACACTCCCCTAGTCTCTCTCTCGACTGTAATTGCAGGTGGCATCTGGTACTTGTGCCATTGAGGGAGATCTGCAAAAGACCAGGGTGAAGTTATTACACTCACAAAGCCAGAGCACTCCGGTGAACATTGCAAGACTTCATGGCATTTCAAATTTCAGACGGGATTTAAAGGAGAGGGGAGAATTATATAAAATGTAAAACAAGAAGAAATTGCCATTATGTCTCCTCAAACATTTCTGTCAATTCAGTCTTACTTGTGAAAGCACCACCCTTGTTGCTGTAGTAAATTAAAGGGAAGCTTTGCCAAAGTCTGTGTAGCTTTTTCTTCTCTGGCAAAACTAAAAGTCAAATCAAGCCTTTGTTCTGCTAATCGGTCTTTTGTTTTGTGAGCCATTCAACTAGTTTGCTAGAGCCTTATTGATAGCTGTGTGACACTGCAACAACTGTCCCTGTCTCCAACTTTCACCCTCATAAATCACTGCTTTTGTGTTTTGTGCCAGAATCTCTGTGATATTCTGCCAACTGCTTGTATTTCCGGTGAGATTTCCTCACTACACAATCACATCCGTCAAGAGCAGCCAGTGCGCTTATGGTGAAAAGAAAGTGGAAAAAAAAAAATACTGAAAGAATAGAGAGCATGAAAGAAAACAAAAGGACAGAGTTGTGTTCATACACAGATGCACACATCTTTCCATCCTGCAAAAGTGGGATTTCTGAGATTGACAGTGACTAATGGGGAGCAGTGCTGCAGCAAATTACCAGAACAATCTATTCCTAATACTTTTTCTCTTTCTCTAGCCTACCTTTCTCTCACAAAGTGTTTTTGGTGTAACCTGGAAGAGAGAGCATGTCTGTCACAGGTACAGTGAAGACCCTAGGTATGAGCTCCAGGAGATTTGAGTTTTGAAAGTATTAAGGAAGCAACCATTACAAGATTTAGTTAGACTATGAGCATAGAGTTAACAGAACTCCACTGTGCTCCATTTATCCTTTATTTTACCTGTTGCTTCCTTTCTCTCTCACTCGCTCTCTCTATCATCTAAGTTCTGTCGTCACTCTCTGTCTCTGTCTTCTGTTATACATTTTTCAATTTTAGTGAACCAACACTGTTGACTTCTCAGCGCTCACCATCCGTCTTTAGCTATTTTACCCATTTTTTATAAATATAATATAAAGTTATTATTACTTAATATAATGCTATATTATAAAGTTATATTATATAACTTTATAATATATAATATAACTTTATAATATAAAGTTATATTATATATTGATAAATTAGTTTTTGTTCGAGGTCTATGATTTTTAGTTGAATTGGAATGAATTGGAATGAGTGGAATTTTATTTTATAAAATAACAGTATATTAGCGCAGTGCAGGAATGGATGATATTGTTTTAGTTGTTTTAAATGGGACAAATGCATCAATATATGAGTGAATTGACAAAGGAGTGCAGCTGTGGAACAGATTAAACTCATAGTTGGCGGGTTCTAACTATGATATTAACTGAATGAAATGTCGTCTTGTTGGTTCCACCGTTAGACCCTGTGATATGCGATGGCACAACATGATATTTACCTGTCGTGTCAGTCCAAATGGGAGGCGATTCCGAGGTGTCATCATAATTAAAGTGAATTCAACGTGATGAGAAAAATAATCAGCTCAAACGCAAACTGTTACAGAAATAGATTTTGACTTGTTAAATTACACCTGGTTATTGGGTTGAGTTGCAAAATCATTTTAATCAGAAACAAAACAATATAGACATGAGTCTAACAAGCTGATAGCCACCTGTAATTTTAGGTAAATGTTGGCCCTTTTCCCTCTCTCATCCACACCAATAACAACCCTGGGATGAAATGGATGGATGGAAGCATAGGCCCAGTGTAAACATTAAGTGTTCTTCGAGCTTGATGATAAAAAGATTACTGAACGTCCACAAACCTAGCAGCATGGAAATATGACAATCCTTGTTGCAAAGGACGGATCAAACATAATTTCTGGCAATCTATACAGTCAGAAAAACTCACATTGTTGTATGTGGAGATAAAAATGTAATATTTAAATATCATATAAGACAAAAAGTGCTAGGAGCAAAATATAACCAGCAATTACAGAGAATTATCAAAGCAGCAGTGTGGACTGACATGTTGCGGCTTTAACCTCTGAGCTTGAAAGTAATACTAAAAGTGGAGCTGTGTTAAAACTAAACCCTAATTACTGAACGGTGTCATCACAATTATTCTGCGTGAAAAAAAACAAATTAACAACAGAAGTCACAACGACAAAAGCTTTAAAGGCACTAAGCTGATACAGGCCAGTGCTTCCCGCTGTGCAGGTTGAATGTAGTTTATCTTCCTTATTAAGTGGGAATGTCATATGGGAATGACAGCTCAGTTTAAAAGCTATAGCAATGGATGGGTTGAATTGATTCAACAGGACAATATCCAAATCAAAAGCATACATATAACATAGAAGGAATTATTAGATAACTATTTCTTCCTACAATTTCTTGTTCATTTTAATACATGGTAAAAACAAAAGGTTTATTACCTGAAGAATGCAATGAACATGAAATTCCTAAAAGCACTGTTTGGAAGGAAATGTAGCTATTAATGTAGGAAAACCATGGGAAATGGCTAGATATTATCGCTTAAATAAAACTCTTATGAGCTATTTTTGTTATCTTTAATTTTGTCTAAACTAATGTAGGGGGTGGTCAAATTATTTTTTTATTTTTACTTTGAAAGGGTTAAGAAGAAAGAAGGAAGGAACGCAAGCTTACATACAACAAAATGTGACCTGCCTTTAACCCATTCCTAAAGTGAACAGTGGGCAGCTTTGAGCACCCGCTGAGGAATGAGTGGGGACGCTGTCAAGCTCAGTGGACCTCAGTGGTAACCTGGCAGCTGGTGGACGTCAACCTGAAACCCTGCAGAACAAAGTCTGCTTCCTTAACCACTGGGCCACCACTGCTCCAAAGATTTACTTTGAACTTGTTGAACTAAAATGATTGAATTGGTCTCATTTTTATCATAAAAACATGATTAGATATATGTGTCTTTGGCATGACTAAAATCTTTATTTTAAAAAAAACTTTAACATTGTTTTGAAAATAATATTAAAATAATTCAGATCGGGAGATTCTGCTCTCCTCTGCAGAGATCTTCAGCCTCATTTTTCCCCTCAGGTTTCAGGTATGAGTCAGTGTTTCCTCTGGGAAGTGAAGCTGATTAACACAATATGTGCCTGTGTGTGTGTGTGTGTGTGTGTGTGTGTGTGTGTGTTGTCACCATGTTGCATCACTCTGGCTGCTGCTCTTCAGTCCTGCACTACTTCCTGATGTTTTCATTCCTTCTTTTCGCTATCATAGCTGAGATGAATGATAGTTTTTAACCACAGATGTGCAACTGAATCATTCTATCATGCCCGTGACATTAACCTAATTTGAGAGCATTTTGTACGATCTGCCTTTGATCTACTTGTGCAACCCTTTAGAGTATCCCTTCAATTCATCACTGCGACAGACCAAGGCCATTACCTGGCCGACGATTCCCTTGCGACTCCTGCGGGCGTGGTGGAAGCGTTTGATGAAGAGAGCAAGGAACTGCCTCCTGATTAGCTGTTTTCCTGTGATGACTGTGGAACCCCTCCCACCGACACTGGTGTCCCTCACCACATCTGGAATTCACACAAGCTCAACTGTAACTCATCACCACGCTAAACACCTCAGTTCATCACTGAGAACTTTGTGTCAGTGAGTGGTAACCCAGAGAAACATTAATAACAAATAGCAAGGGTGCCCTATAGGTAGATGAATAGATCTTCAAAGAAGTGTTGGTAGATCCTGGGCAACAACATAAAAAAATACCAGTAATAAAAACTAGAGATGTAGTTCTATTTCAAGATGCTAATCTCTGGGCTAAAGTGAGAATAATATAGACATTGAGTCAGACAGTATAACATATGTTATATGTTAATTTATAGACGAAGATATTTATATAGGTAATTTTATTTTTAGAGTTTCAATCTAGGTAGATTACATCAGCCTGGTCATTGGAAAAGTAGCTCACAAGACAAAAAGGTGTGGGCACCCCTGACAAATAGGGTATACGACCATCACGCTTAATTTATTAGATTTGGCATTTTTTGGAAATTGATTTGTAGATAAATATGTCAATGTCACTCTTTTCCTAGCATTCATAAAAGTCATCTTTGGACATTTTGCAAAAACTGCTTTCTTTTACACTCCAAAAATTAGAAAAAATATAACGTGATAAAATGTTGTCCACAAGTGAAACAGTAAATTTTCACTCAAATAAATACAGAGGATACATAAAGTATAAATAGATATGAAGAACAGACATTTGGTGTAATTAATAAAAATAGCTGGTAATAAAAAGAACAACGAAAGATATCATACCTTGGACTTTATTTGAGAGTTTTTCTAAAGGTTCTGCAAAAATAGACAGGAAAAATAAATCACTGTCACATCAAGCATCACAACATCACCATAAAGATGTGTATTTAAGACTTACAACCTGGCACAATAATGGTAAGAATTGTGTCTTATACCTGATACCGTTGGTGATGCACAGACACTGGAGATGCTGTTCTGCTTTGCTTTTCTGGAGTTTTTTTTGTGGTCCTTCGGGGACATTTCCTCTGGTGCTAAAAAAAAAACAAAAAAAAAAAACAAGAAAGAATTGTGATACTGTATGTTGTTTTAGCCTGACCCAATTCTAAAGAGAATAGTTATAAATAACATTAAGAATAGCTACCTAACCTGCACAATGCCTTATTGTGATGTGTGAAGGTGCGAACGCAGGTGTTTGAGGAATATGACAGAACCATATTTGTGGATAAAGAGGAAAAGTGAGGCTGTTTTGTACATACAGATGAGTATGCACAAAAAACCTAATGACTTCATGGTGTGCACTGTGACTTTACATGGCTATAGCAGTATATCACCATACTAAACACTGGAGGAAATCTTTTTTTACTCACCTTGAATTTCCATATCCACTCCTGTTTCTTCAGCAACTTTTAAGAATATCTGTCAAAACAAATGATTTATCATTTAATCATCTCATACAAACCACAGGAATACTGTACTATGTGTATAAACAAAAAACAGCAGGCTGAGGAACTCAGTCCCACTGGCCAGTGTGTTAAAAAATGCAGTTTTTCTGCAGGTTTGTTTGGAATTCAATTTTGATCAATGGAGTTCCAACCATTACAAAGCCATCACCTGCCCATACTGCTATGATCCATTGACATATCATAATAAATATAGCTGCTGATTGTTGCTACAACAAATACAAGAGGGAATTTTGTATTTGCTAAACCTAATGCTTCAATAGTTTTTTGTTTTTTTTTTTAATAATTTTCTTCTTTTATAATTTTTTTTTATTTAGTAGCCTCCAATTAAAATAAAAAGATATTATTTGTCAATGATAATAAATCTCCATTACCAACTGTCTCAATTGTCTTTTAACAGACTTTTAATGATTGTTGGAATGTGTCACATCTCATTAAGTCTTTCTACGTCCTATTACATCATACCACATTATACCATGTGATTTAATAGTTAGTTACCATGTAATGAATATTATACCATGTTATGTCATATTTTGTTATGCTGTAGTCAGGGCCTACACTTTAACCCAGAGTCAATGTCTCTTTCATTGGTGTGAAACTTCAGGGTGCAGCTCTTGAGCAAGTTAGAATTCCATTTAGGGTCTTTGGCTTTTTCCTGTGGGGCTCACGGCCTGTAATAAGGATCAAGAGGGACTGGCACAGTGCATGTGATTTGGGTGGTGGTCTTGGAGACTGTTGCACTTGCAACCCAGTTTCAATTGTTTTTGTTTCAGTTTTTTTGTTAGTTTGTTTTTGCAACTGATATCAAGAAAGAAAATGAGGCAAAAATTTATTATTGGTAATACAAATGCTAATACAAAGTAATACTTTTCTAAAATACTAATATCCCAATTTAATGTACAGACTAAAAAGGAATCATATCCAATGTTTCTGGAAGTTCTGGATGTAAAAGATGATTGAAATAAAAAATATAACCAATTTGTTCTGACAATTCAACAAATATATTATGACCATGTCATAATACATTTTATTGTACCTCTGCAATATCCATGTTTTTAACAATTTACTGTAGATTATTATTCTTAAACTGCAAAGTTACCCTTTAAAAATATTAAAGAAATGCACAAGTAATTTGTGGTATGCATGCCAGTGCAAGTGTTGCTTTTTAAATTTAACTTGAAAATGGAAGCAGTGATTGTAGATAAACATTAATTAAACATTAAACACAATCCTGTGATAAATGTGTCCCTGCAGTTCACTTTCTAGCTTTCAGGGTCAAAAGCGATGGATTTATTTATTCATTAAAAGGATGATTTCCAAACATGAAATTAAACACACTGCTTTCTTATTGTCTGTCTATATTAATGACTGCATTTGACGTAAACAAAATTATTTCTGAAAGAGTGAGGTGATAATCACTGCAGAGTTTTCACCTTGCCAGAACAGGATTTATTATTGATGTGCTGCAGCAGCAGCATGATAAAGGCTGAGAAATAGATTTGTTGTTGCTCATTTGTAACAAAATTCTGTTTGGGTGTGTGTGTGAGTGTGTGTGTACATATCTTCTAATGCAACTCTGTTAAGGTCATCTCAGCGTACCTCCTCCAGCGTAGTGTCAGAGATGCCGTAGCTGGTCAGACCAAGGTCAACCATGGACTGGTCCAACTCTTGGAAAAGAACAGCAAAGGTTCCGTCTCTGGCGGCACTGTAGGGTAGGACGTAGGTGATCTCCTGACCGATGCTCTCCAAGAAGACTGCGTTGGGTACATGGCGACACACCAGCCTACCTAAAGCTATGAAAATGTGAATGACAAAAGGTGGAAATGAAAAAACAACTGAATTAACACCATCCAGCTCACCCTCTGCTCATACAACCTAATAGATTGTTTAATTGAATGACTAGACTCTCATCAATGCTCAAATTTCTATAGTTCAGCTTGAGATTAACATTTTTCAGATGAAAATATACATACTGTACATTGTCAAAGAAAAAAACGAATTTTTAAAAAATGTTTCATGTATGTATATTTCTCTCCCTTCTATAAGCGGCAATTGTTAATTAAATAAGCCTATTTCAGGACTTATTTTTTTTAGTTTTCATTTCAGGAAAATACATAGATGCTTAGAGACACAATAACTAAGACTGGCTTGGCTAAAATGCAAATGTCACATTTGGATGTGTGCAGTGGTGTGGATCACAATGTCACAATGACAAGAAGTTTGTTTTCTTTCTTTCCTTCCCTCCTTTCTTAAGATACATAAGATAAGACTTAAGAAAATATTAAGTTGTTGTGATCACAGCACACTTATTGCTTTAACTGGACAGAAGTGGACATAATACCCATATCCTAGTTTCTTTGGAATCTTCAGAGTCAATATAGAAAGTGTTTCGTGGTAAACATCATTCCTTATTGATTGGTGAGCTCACGTACATAATTACTGCTGCTCAATAACCGCAGGTTCTGGGTTTCATGAAGATGCACATGCATCAGCTCAGCACATCAGACTGAATTACTTAGTGGAAACGTAATAAAAGAGACCATCAAGGTCAGTTTCAACTGATCTTTAAAGGTTATCTTTACATTTCTTTTAAAACAATAATAGAAATTATTTCACTTATATTTTACTATAATAATTTCCTTTTTTTCAAATAAAATACAAGAACAGAGAATCAAGGTTAATTGCCTAATAAAACTCTTAAACTGAAGTTAAATTAGAATTTTAACGTCCAAAACGTCAACCTGGAGAAGTAGTTTAGCATAGATTGGGGTTAATTAAATCCAAAAGCACACGTGAACACTTATGCTCATTGTTATCAGCATTAATTGTATTTCCAGTGTCTTTAAAGATCAATGGACTGAATGACTAGACTTGAACTGATGTTCAATACCCTACTACACTACTACTATAATGTCTATGTTTTCAAAGTCTGAATATATAATAATTTCCTGTTTCAGCTGTTCCTGAAAAAAAACATTATAAACAGCAAGTACATGGTATTTTAAGACTAGACAATTCGTATAATATATGTCCTCCAGTTCTAACAGAGAGGGTTACCATCCTCACTGACTGGTCTGTTTGCTGTAAGAACATTCACATGATGGACGTGTTTGACTAAATGACCTTCATGAACATCATCTTTAGCTATTATATTAAGCTAAGAAAAAGTTGAAAGGTTTTACCTCAAACTATGAAAACAAGATTTATGAACACAGTGACATGATGTGTTTTCTGCTACTGAAGAGCAGAGGATCTAATGCTGTAATATTAGATGGCCCCAATCAATTTCCCATTGTCCTAAATCTGATATTATAAAATTTATTTATTTGTTTATATGCTCAACCTGTTATCTAGACCCATGAACATCTGTTCTCTGTGGTGGCATCAGTGTCAGACACCAGAAATAATTTTGGGGCGTGTCTTAAGATTTGATTAGAGCTTTTTAGAATTACAGCTTTATAGACGTGTTTTTTATCATTCATGACAAAACTGAAGTTCTAGTTTGACACAATTGCTCTGAAAAATGAAACACCCTTGTGAGTGATTGATGAGGTCAATTCTGGGACAACAAGAGACTACAAATTGTTTCAAGAACAAGTTGGTGGGTGATGTCACAACTGAATAGGAAAAGGAGGAGATTAAGCTGAGTTCCAACCTGAGGAATCCATGGAGTTAAAGCTCTGGCTGCCAATGCCGTCATCTGGGCTGCTCCTTTGAGGAAGCTCTTTCTCCTGTTCAATAAGAAAGATACAATAACAATAATTATATTTCGTTTTGCCGGGAATCATCCTCATACAATTCAATCCGAGAAATCTTACATCAGATTCTAATTATATAAGAATAGATGTATAAACATCAGCTTTTCTATAAACAAAGTGTCACTTCCCAACATGGGTGATTGAGAATCATGACAGAACACCTTTAGTTAGTCTCCTGTCTCTATTTCCAAAGGGGGATCCAGCACACAATAAAGACCAGCATGTGTCCCAAAGTATTCTCTTTATATTGACTGTGTGACTCACTCACACTAGTGCCATCCCAAAAAGACTATGTTGCTCTGTTTGGCCCACAAAGCTGTTTGTAAATATGTTGCTTTATGTCAAAGAAACGACTGGGCTGCACCTCAATGAGTCTGCAGACTAATGGTAATTGCCGTAGCCCCGCTGGCATCAGTGCATCTTGTTCATTTGCTCCTATTGATTAAAACTAAGTGTGCAAGAGACCAGTGGCGAGCAAACGCGAGAATCACCCCCTCTCTCCCCGGTGACAATTAGTATCATCCAGCACGTAGGCGTTTGCCAATTGTCATGCTGGGAGAAACTAAATACAGATCATTACAGAGAAGGTGGGAGGTAGGGGAGAAGACGAGCACTCAGGGAAGCAGGAAGGAGCAGTGTTCAATACCTGACTAAAGCAAGGTTACGTTTGTGTCAGCGAAGGGCTCAGAGCTGAAGATCCTCAGTCATAGAGACTAATCCTCTAACCATTCCCGCGCAGCTCTGATGTATTTTTTTTTTTATTTATGAAAAGAAAGGAAAACCGTGTGTTGATGTAGGGATCCTAATCACCAAGGACTAAAGACAATTAGAGCACACAGACAGTGCCTGTCAATCATTAACTGTGATAACATACCCTCAAGGGAAACAATAAAAACAGATGCTTCTTGTAACCTTCTTTTCCCATTCTGCCAGTCTAATTGCTTTGAAAAAAGTTGAAGAATTGACCTTAGGAGAAACAATTTTGGTTTGCGTAGTTGAACAACATGATTGGAACAATTTATGTTGTATTAAAATTAGGGCCTAGACTTTGACATACTTAATTTGATTTATTCATTAAAAACAAAAATAATTGACACTTCAGATCGCACCTCTGTTTGTTCTCACATTTCCAGCACAGAGGTTATCTTCATATCCATTCTCTAGCCCACTAGGTGGCGATAAGCGGGTGAGACAACTATAACTTGCCAGCTACTAAGAAAATGCCTATTTTTTTATTATCTCAAAAATCATGGCAATTGTCTTTAATATTCTGAAATAATTACCATCAATATTTTTGTTCAGATTTTTTTTTCTATTGCATCCAATGACATACAAATCCTAACTAAACTAAATGCTTAATTGGACAAAACACATTGTGAACCAAAAACAAGATGAGCTTCTCACCAAATATCCAGAGGAATTGTAAGGAAATGCTCATAACGACATATGGCACAGGAGCAGCACAGTTCACTGTAAACTGAATGTTTCAAATATAATGGTTACTCTGAGACTCTGGCTGTGCTCTCTTCCTACCTTAACGTCTTGACTTTGGATCATTCCATGGCGTTGAGCTGCCATCTTCTCCGTCCCATCTCGAACCAGAGTGAGGTAGTACCCGCTGCCAAAACATTTCTTGAGGAAAAGTGAGGAGCCGCAGCAGCGCATTCTGCCATGGGAGATGATGGCGATGCGGTCTCCCAGGATGTCTGCTTCGTCCATGTGGTGTGTTGACAAGATGATGGTGCGACCTGACAGGAAACAGAAATGGAGACAACATGCTTAAATTATGAGGGCATATTTGCACAGTCTAATGGCTGCAGTTTGTTCTCATGATTACAATAGTCATTTATGAGATGAGCAATCTGACGCTATAAAACTAAAAGGCCAAAGATATGAAGGTTTAAACACACAAAACTAGAACTGAGCATAAAACATCCGTAAGTTAAAACTGTAGGGATAAAGAGTTACATCTCTGAGACTCACAGAGATGGATGGTCACTGTCATTAGATAACGATTATTGTGGAAATAAATGTTGACAAAAAATAATTGGTCATTTTAAAATCATCGAACCTCCCTACAGAATAGAAGTTATAATAACAAGGAAATCAACATACAAATAAAAAAAGTTCTCAACCATGACTATGAAAATAAGGTTGAGTTACAGTATCAGGTTGCCATTAAACGTGTTTTTTAAAAAATGTTACTTGAATATGAAAAAAATATATATAGGAAAATGATTTTTTCTTCTTTTTTTAATGAAGCACCTGTTTTGCTGGTTTGAAACTGATCTAACCAAATACTGGGTAATAAGTAAATCTATGAAAAGACAACTGGATCGTCTCAGACTGTGTGATCCATCATGTCTCTAATCTTTGAAAAGTAACTCTCAGAGGAAACTCCATGAAGCTCTATTTTGAGTTATGCTTTTACATATTTACCACATTTGTCCTCATGAACAATTCTATTATAATGTTAAGACACAGAATAGAGTGGAAACACATACGTCTTCCTCCAGTTGCTCTGAACAAGACCATTGTTCTCTCCAGCTTCTGTGTCTTAGCTCTAACACCAGCTGGTGTTAGCTTCGCTAAGTTAACACCCGCAAACAATGCCAACTTCTCAAAAGTGTTTGTATTAAATATTGAACAAAATTAAAACTGACGACAAAGGCCACACCGCACCGTGTTTTTCAGCATTTCTGTGTGATCACACATTATTTTTGTCCTCTTTCGTTTTTTTTCTTATTCTTTTGGATTCAATTTGCATCAAGCTGAGCACAATAGTGGTGATGACTGCAGTTCAGTACGAACCGCAAGGTTATTTGCAGGTTATCCAAATCCTTGAATATCACGCTGCATCAGATAGCACATATTAATTATCACGTAGACCTGAAATCAAAAAAGAATCTACAGCTGCAGAGAAGTCACAGCATGGTCACATCTCAGCTGCTAGATGTGGAGATGGAAGCAGAAACTCTGAGAACTTAGGAATTATCCAATCATCCAGCATATACAGTTTCCGGTTCATATATTTATTATTAGGTGGCAGGAAGGGAGATATAAGAAGCATCTTTGGGTATTAGAAAGTGTGAGTGTGTTTTCATATTATTGGGATTAGTTCTCACGTCACACAAAACGTTAAACCGGTAGCTCTGCTGTGGGCTTCACAGCTCTGACGGTTCAGCATTCCACTTATTTATCATCCATTTAATGGCTTAGCAGCTATGTTTACCACAACCAATGAGTTAAAACATTCAAATCTCTCTCAGACCCAACTACGATCAACTTTCCTCTCACTGACATTAATAGGCGGAAAAGTACCCTTTTGTGTCACTCGGTACTTATGAGTGAGCCGGTGGCGTGCTGTAAAGTCATCATTTTCACAGTGAGTGCCTGATCACAGCATCTAGCTGCAGAGATGACAGGTTCGCTGTATCATACATATTCATCTGAAAACATGATAAGTGGATACAGGCTCAGTAATTATGTGACTGGGAGGAGGTTTCAGCGCCATATCCACTTGATTTGTCAGTGTTTATTGCGAGCGCTGCTGAGGTTGGCAGCTTTTTTTTTGCACTGAGCTTGATAAATTTGTATCTGTGCAGGTCGTATCATTCCAGGGACAAGGACACGGTCGCTGAGGTCATTAACTGCAGCCATTTTGCTTGGATGACTATTTCTCTCCCTATGACCCTCTCCTTCCTCCCTCCATATTTTTTTTCCACCAGCTGAGCTGCTAAACTCATCCTTTCTCTCTTAAGTATCACTGCCTCATGCCACGCTAAGCAGCCCTGGATCTATGTCTGAACTTAAAATGAAGGCATATAAAGAATAAATTCACAGCCTTTTAGAAAAAAAAAAGGTAAATCTCAACAAGGTGATGTTGACAAAGCTTTTTGGACACCCTTAAAATCAAAAAATAAAATCACATACAATCTGAAATAGTATGATGAAATATTGTGTAAATATATTTTTGGGCTTTCAAAACAGACATAAACAAAATTTTTATTTATGAAGGACGGAATAAAAGAAAACTCCTTGTCATTGTGACATTGTGGTTCATACCACTGCACACAAAGAAATGTGACCGCTCAGTTTTTGCTCTAACACAATCATGAACCATGTCCTTTCTGTCAAATATGAATGACTACATTATGGGTGGAAGGATTGGTGAATGACAATACATCATCATGATCCACCTAGACCAGGCATGGGCAAACTAAGGCCCAGGGCCAGATGCAGCCCGTTGAACTTTTAATGCGGCCCGCCAACCTTGTCCAAACTAAATAATTACGGTAATTTATATTATCATTGTACTATCATTGTACGTCTTTTACCTGCAAAAGTATGTTTCCCCAGTATATGAGATCATAAAGGGCATTTTAAATGTAGAAATTTAGGTTTTACACATGACTTTAACATGCCATTTATCTTAGTTCAAACCAACAGTTTTCTGGTTCTGGACTCGGCCCCCGTGTCCAATTTTAGGACCAATTGTGGCCGACGAGTCAAAAGGTTGTGCCTGATCTAGAATAAAGGATATATTACCATTGATCAACATTAGTAAATTATCAAGGAGAACATGTTCTGACTCAATCAGGCCTGTGGGATGGATTTAGAGGATTAAGACTGAAATATCTTTCATTTTACTTTTCTGTTTTGTCTGGTGACGCACGGACAGCGCAGTCACAGTAGTAAATTAAGTCTGATTGGAGCTCTCAGTATGTCTATTTCCATCTAGGACATTTAAGAAATCCTGCATTGTCTGACATGTCTGTTATATTCAGCCAGAAGTATATTTAGAGGAACAGCGTTATGTACAGTACGATAACTACATAACAATTAATTAAAATCCTTATTACCAACCTGAGATGAGTTCATGTCTTCACACTTCATATTGTGATTACAGGGCTGTCGATGCAGGCAGATATAATGAGAAGTGAAGTAAGAAAAAAATATGTATTTATAGGCCTTCGGTTCGGCCCACGGGCAATGTCTCTGTCAACTGTGTGAAATTCCAGAGTTCAGCTCATGGGCAAGTAAGAATCCGAGTTAGGATGGTTGACTTCCAGAGGTCCAACCATCCGCAAAAAGTTATGGTGTGGTGCAATGTGAAAAATTTTGGTGGCAGTTGTGGAGACAGTTACCCCAGCAACCCGGGAATGCATAAGTGGGCATATATATATATATATATATATATATATATATATATATATATATATATATATATAGTGGTATTTGATCCCTTGCTGATTTTGTTGGTTTACCCACTAAGAAAGACTTGCTCAGTCTGTAATTTTAATGTCAGGTGTATTGTAGGATGTGAAGACAGAATATCAAAAAAAAAAAAAACATAGTGTGTATAAATAGATATATGTATGTATTTATATTTTCCAAACTTTATATTTGTCTCCAATGAACCAATGACCAATGAACTGCCCATGGCCTTTTGGTGAATAATGACAAACCTCAGGATAACCGTGGTGCAAATGAGACTGTGAGAGGAAAAACATGAGTCACTGATGCAGCCAAAATGTGGGTGTTCTCATTAGAACAGAGTTATCTCCGGCTCCTCGTTGGAGTGAAAGGACATAATTAGAGAGGTGGGGAAGCCGAGGACACGATGAGGTTGGAAATGTCACTCAATGCATATTCAACATCTAGACATCTGCTAAAACAATATGATAGAGCATGTCTTGCTTTTAGCCACGAGCTACTATAACAACACAAAAAAAAGTGACAGGAGTGACAAACTGGACGCAGTTTCGCAATACTGGGGACTGAAGTGTTTTGGATTCACTAGTCTTTACACATTGTCTTTCCCCGACATGAATTCTAATTTCTCTTCACCCACAGTTAAGTGTCACACTAGCAGAGGGAGAATAAATTCTGTAGGGTGCTCTTGTTGCTTCATTACCTTAACAGCTCCTCCACCAGATTCAATTGTGTCTTATTATTCAAAAGTTGAACTGCAGACGTGCTCAGTTTGAGAAAAATACCAGGGTATGACACAGATCAACGCACACACTTCAAAGCCTTCCGTGAGGCACTGGGTCTTAGCCCTGATCTTGTACCTTGTTTATACTTCAACAACAGCTCCCAGATACCCCTGCGGGCGTATGGGTCGACGCCTGCCGTGGGTTCATCCAAGATAACAATATTTGAGCCTCCAACAAATGCTATAGCCACAGACAGCTTCCTCTGCATGCCACCTAGAAAACAGAAGGTTTACAGGGCAATGATAACTCACGTGTGTGTTAGACATGAAATCAGTATTAATCATTGAGTGCATTTTCATGAAATTGTAACATTAATTGTTCAGATCTCTGCTGAACAGATCTCAGATCTTTGCTGTTAAAACAAAAAAAAAATCTTGTACAGTCCATATCTGTACTGTATACAACCAGTAATAACCCTCATCAGGAAGGCAACTGAGGTTAATTTGACAATAGTATCCAAAAGTAGTTTAGTTGTCAGCAACTGGACTTCTTCTTGGAGTTGAAAGCCTTTTCATTCCTTAACTGAGGAACTTCATCGGTTCCTCTGCTCATCAATAACAGAGCAGTCTTCTCTAGACGGGTGTGACAACGATTCCCATTCACATCTGCACATGTGACAAGAAAGGTGTGACCAGAACAACTCTTCACACTTTTGTTCAGTGATGAAGGGAGAGGTATAGAGGAGTAGAACTACCAGTGTTCCCTTTGATATCAACCAGAAAGTGGTGAAGTTCCTCACTTCAGGAATGAAACGTCTGTCAACACCAAGAGGAAGTCCAGTTGCTGACAACTAAACCATTTTTAGATGAGAATCCTCACAGACATATTGACAACAGTAACAAGAAAATTTAGTCTAATGCCCCCACTATAACCATAGTTACTTTAGCTCGGAGTTCACTCATTTATCTTCTTCTGCTTATCCGTTGCCAGGTTGCAGGGGCAGCTGGCGCCACCCAAATCACATTTCACCATGTTGTGAGCCTTCGTGTGGGTGGTAAGCTCACAATAAGTTATGAGGCCGGGGCGGTGCTATGCTCAGAGCACCTCAGTGGCAACCTGGCAGCTGGGGGATTCGAACACAAGTCCGCTTCCTTAACCAATAGGCCACCACTGACGCCCCGGCATGAAGTTTATAACAAATAAAAATAAATCCCAATTTGTTCTTCTTAAGACGGTATACCCATCACATTTTTTCTTGTCTTTATTCATGGAGAGTACTTCAAAAGCATCGGATCTAGAATTAATGTAGTGGAAATGTTGCCATATACTAACCTCAAAAGTCATATTTTTATGGAAACACTCCATGACTAGGGGCAATTTGTCAAGGGACAGACTTATCACATAAATACTGTAAACGTATGATGTTTGTTCAAGGGATGTCAGGAAATGGCTTTAAAGAGTAGGATCAATTAAAGATGTAATACCTTTCTCAGGGAAATGTATAAACCAAGATCAAGGATGGACGTCCAAAAACATACCTCTCAAAGAGATGTAATTTCCAATCTACATCTTCACAAACACACCTGACAGGTTCTTAGCCAGATCCTTCCGTTTGTGTGGTAAACCGACGTCCATTATCATTTGCTCCATCTCCATTTTCACTTCCTTCGAGCTGAGTCCCTTCAGCCGGCCATAGAAATAGATGTGCTCCTCTACCGTCAGTCTGCAGATGCAGACATTGTATCAAAACATGTTTGATTGGCTCACATGATGCCAAACTGTCCCCGTAGCGAGGCTTCCTGTTGCGGCGGGTTCACTTGAAGTCTTTCAAAAGCCATTAGAGGGTTTTAGTTAGATGATCCACTGCACTTTAGGGAACTGGAGGTAATATGATTTAATTTTAACCTCAATGTTTGCATGAATATTTTAGCCCGATTTAATATAAATGCGTTGACTGTCTTGGATTAATATTAATACCAGTAATTTGCAGGTGCTAAACTGTAATTATGATGTAGGACATGGACTCAGGTTTCAGAAGTTCTTCGGCGCAGACAGGAACAGGAGGGAATTTGAGGTGAAATATCGCATTGTTGCAAAAAATGACACTATTAGTAGAAATTTCCTGACTGGAATGTTGTGTTTGTGTCATTTAAAAGTATAAAAGCATAACAAGAGAAGATAATGATGTGCTGATGTGAAAAATAGGCTGAGACTGAGCTTTCATTAACCACATGATTAAATTGCTCTGTGATGAAGCCCCTCGCCCCCTCCCTAGTTTCTCAATAAAACAGAGGCAAAACATGATTATAATAATGGCTGGAGGAGAACATGGATAGATGGCGAGCTGTTACATTCACTTACTCATTGAATAAAACATTGTGCTGCGGGCACATTCCCAAATACTTCCGGATGCTGTCCATGTCAGTCTGGATGTCATATCCATTGATGAGTGCGGTGCCTGAGGTAGGGGGGAAGAGTCCTGTCAGAATTGACCTGGAGAGGAGAGAAAGGACACACGAAAAAATTAAGGTCCTTTTATTTTATTATCATTGGGGCTGTGATTGTATTTTAAAATGTCTTCTTCTTCTCCTTTCGGTCAGCTCCAACTACCTCCATTTCATTGTATTTTATAATGTGATTGACCATAACTAAATGAGATAAAACATCAGACATGTTCTCATTGATGCAGTCATGGAGACTGCAGACCCTGCTACTTGGTAACCGATAATCTGAGGGTCGAATAAAGATCAATGAATAAATGTACAGAACAGTAGAAGTGCTGCTGCTCGGTGAACAATGACTGCCCATGTTATCTGCATTCGCTTTTTGTAGTAATAATTTAATTTCAGCTCAGCCGGAGAAAACAAAGACAAGGTATCATAAAAAAGACAACACAACCGTGCAGCATTGAATCTAAAAAAAATCCACCAGTAATGGTATTGACACTAGGCTACAGAGTGTGACCATCCCTTGTCCTCCTCTCTGCTCTGTGATGTTTTGTTACAGCAGATTTCTCCCCTTCAAACCTCGGTCTTGCATGACTTGCTCAGTGGCTCATTCTTTTTGGGCCACTGGTTTTCATTCATTTGCTTTCGTTGCAATCCGACCCTGTCCACTATTTTTTAAACTGCAATTAGATGACTTTTACTATCAACACAGCAGCTGAGGGGTTGTGATAAATGTCCTTTCAGAAGAAGCCGTTCCTACAAAGCACTGACCAATGAATTAATGCAGCAGCACTAGAGTCTGCATTGTGTACAAGTTAGATTAGTTGCCCCCTGTGAAAATCACATTAACACGGAACACAGTGTGGCAAAGCATGAGGGGAATGGAAAATTCTACTCACATGGTGGTTGTCTTTCCAGCTCCGTTGTGGCCAAGGAAGGATGTGATCTGATTCTCATAAAAATCCACAGTTAGGCCATCAACAGCCAGTTTTTTCCCAGCCTTGTAGATCTTAACAAGGTTCCGGACAGAGACCCCTGCTTTCATATTAGGTGGTGGTTTCTCCATATATCCTTTAGGGATACAACAGAAAATGCAACTTGATTAATTTATCAGAGAAAATAAAAAAAAACAGTTTGACCAAAAGGCTCAATGCAGTATCAACAGATAACCACCTTCTTCGCCCATGTTCTTCAGTGCGTCAGGGTTGACTGAGGGTTTTTTGGTGGGTCCACACCAGTAAGATGATGTGAAGGGGAAATACCATGGTTTGGGAATTCCATATTGCCCTGTGAACGAGAGCAAAATAAGCAATATTTCACAAAATTAAGTAAATATCAGTGAATACCAACTAATCTGGGTTTGGTAACATACACACACAAATAACAAAAAATCATTATTACCTGGGAATACATTCTCAATGTACCAAGTCAATGTCCAGTATAAAAGTGCATCAAAGAGCATCATAATGATAGACAGGAGGAACGTGAAACGCTCTCCATCTTCAGGACTCTTATGCATGTTGTGCCAATGAATACCAATGCCTTGCTCCTCATACTTGGTGAAACTTTCACAGCCGAAGCCAAATGACACACAAGACAGCAAACTCTGAGGAAAACAAAACGAGAAACACTGTTAAACAAGTGACAAACTCAGGTTCCTGTGCCAAATTTGGCCTGTGAGATCTGATCTCAAATATGCACTCACATCTGTAGTGTTGTCAGTCTGTGTGCAAAGTTATAGCAGAGACATGTTGTTTTACATTGTTGTTTTTTGTATTGTTTAGGCCTGTAAAAATATCTACTTTAAACAGTAATCAAATGGACTACAGAGAGCGACAAAACAAGAACATGTACCCCAAATGTGTTTTTCCTTTTTTAAACATAATCTCTCCTGTGTGCATCTAACTCAACTTTGGTTTGTCTAAATTTATTATTTTAGCAAGTTCCCATTACAAAAAAAAATCTACATTAGAAATCTGGACAGAAACAACATGAAGAATTGCTGTTGGGATTGGTCTAGAAATTTGTCCCAGTTTTTAAAATTAGAGCAACTGTGGTTTCATGTTTGACACATGCATTTTTAGAATCTATATCTTATTGACCGTCTTGGCTTAGTGATGGTTTAGTTGTCCTAGGAAGAAGATGAATTGAGAATACTGCTGTTGTTGACTGAATGATTGCCATGGCAAATCAGCTGAATGGATAAGGGATAAGGGACAAGGACTGATCTGATTACATTTGTGTGCAAATCGCATGAAAAGGTGCTGATCCAAAGGATAGACACACTACAGGGATAATGGATGCAAATGACATACTGTACAGAAGAAAAAAATGCACACGCTGCAAAGTAAGATTTGTTGATATGTTCCTACAGGAGGAAATTGCGAATGATGTGTTGCCCGAGAGGCGTCATCTGCCACGGCCTATCAGTCTGCACTGCGGCATTCCCTGCCAGCTGTTTCATCACGCCTCATTTGCTCACAATCTTTTTTGCTCCAACAGAGGCTGGTGCTGAAGTTTCAGAGACAGAGCGCAGTGCTTTCTGCATTACTGGGAATGGAATATGAAAATCTGCAACCATGCCAAGACTAACTACGAACGCTGGGGGCAACTTCGCTCGTCTTCCAAAGAAAATCTTTGACAAAGCCATCAGTGTGTCTGTGAAGATTCCCATTCATCCAGGTCATGATATCCAAAATGGGGTTTAGTTGCAAGCAACTGGACTTCTTCTTGGAATTGGAAGACGTTTCAATCCTCAACTGCGGAACTTTATCAGTATCTGGTTGTTTTTGGAGGGAACTATAGAAGTTTTACTCCTCTAGACCTTCATCTTTACCTGTACCTGTGGACAAAGGTGTGAAAATTGTTTTGGTCACACTGTTTTAAACTACTCCTGATGTCAATGAGCAGTTTTTCTTGTAACATGTCCCGATGTGAATGGGAGTCGTCACACCCGTCTAGAGAAGACTGCTCTGGTATTGATGAGCAGTTAAACTTCTAGGATGGCAGAATGGTCTGTAGCAGACTATTGATGACGCATCATCACCATCTGTGGTTTGTCATAGATAAGGGGTGACAGTGGTCAAGGTAAGGTACAGTATGTGCAACAAGTTTAGTGATCAAAAGATTGGGAGAATAAAAACATGAAATGACATTGTGATCCCTGATTGTGGACTTCCTTTTCCGTTTTGGGTGCACCCATCATTTAGGAGGCCTAAATGAAACCTTACAGACAGAGACTCAACAACTGATTGACTATTTACCAAATCAACATGTGCCTGTAGACAACTTGCAAACTCCAAGTAAACTAAATTAAGAGACTATTTATTTAGTTTTGGAATTTTTAAGTTTTGAAAGCTACTATAATAACACTGCATTACTCATGTTTCATTTGCCTTCAAAAAATATAACACTGCAGATTCTTGAGTGTTGATTTCTGGCCCTAAAAGTGCAGGGTGCAATAAGAGGCAAGGAACTTCAGACAAGATACTAAATATTTTGCATGTTTTTTTTAAATATTTGCTGCTTTGATTATTAACTAGTGGCAGAGGTGGTCTAGCAGTTAAGAAAGCACACTTTGGATGTGAATCCGAAACTGCCACAGAGGGGATCTGAGTACAGCAAGATCCCAATCTACATAGTGGGCTCATGATAATGATGATGATTACACCTGTTAAATGCCAATGTTTAAAGTTGAGCCTCACTTAAACACTGATATATAAACCGATGAATCTTCCTCCTGAGTTTTTTTCTTCCTATCCTCATTAAAAAACCTTTCAACCAAAAGCAAAAGAAAAGGATAAAACTGTTTAAAGGAAGTGAGACTATAACTGCTGCTGGTCAAATACTAACAGACATCACTTGAAGCTCTTTCCTAAAACTGATCCACCGAATGCTCAGATGAATTTAGGGGACTTCTTAAAATTCTCTCTTAATCAAAGTGAGAAAAAAAAATCACATGATGTGAGTGTGTGTGTGTGTATGGCCGGGTAATGTACATATCCACTGATATGGTCCAAGGATGAACTGGATAGTGATTTGACCAGAGACACATTGCTCATGCTAATTAGGAGCCCAGAAGGTTATCCATCTAGCTGGAGCAATAGAGGAAAAACCTCAGTGCTAGAGGTGAACTGGGAAATGGCACTTTATGTAGACTGACAAAAAATCTAATGTTTCTTGTTCAACTTGGAAGTAGCGGGTTATAAAATGATGAAACCTTTTCTGAAGATATGAAACAACCATAAACCTCACCTGATATGTTTTGCAGTATACAAACAATTAGAGTTGGTGCTGTTTGCTAAAGATGAAAAGGAGAAAAGTTGCATCTTTAGCAATTACATTTTCGGTAATGGAGAACAAATGTGCAGCTTATTGAAATAATAAATGCCAGGGAGGAAGGCTAAGGTGAATATCGATCAATGGGCCAGTCTTGTTCTTTCACCTTTAGAGGAAAGCAGAGAATTCCACAAGTTTTTTTTTTTTTTGTCAATATGTTGTCAAAAAAAATGATGATGTGTAATTTATTTGTATATTTTATTTCCTCTGTTTCCAATTGATATCTCACTTTGGTATCAAATATATGATAAAACCAGTGACTGAATATTAAAAACCATTTCCTGCATAGATTTTTATTTTCACTGTTACAAATTTAAATTCCCCTGGACCCTCAATTCATCTTTGAGACACTTCACACATTATCTATCGGGAGACTTAAGCGGGCAGTAGCAGCACATCTATGACAGGTATTAATGGCACTGGGCGAATTTATGTTACCATGAAACAACAGGACAATGGAAAAAGAACAGACGACTGTTTCTGTTGAGGCACAATCACAAGTGGGTGATGTGTAGCTGTAAAACCGAGCCGGCTATTATGTATGATATCAACAGGATGAGATTAAAGAAAAAAAAGAAAGTTGTCAGCAATAAAGAAGGACTTACCACTGCAACCTTGACCGGGAAACCTAGTACGTCCCTCCAGGCGTGGAAAAAGACATGCGGCAGATAGAGGACAAAGTAGATGAGCCCACCACATGCGGCTGCTAAGTTGGCCTTAGAGAAGAAGACGCTAATGAGGAAGCACTGACTGATGGTGACCACACAATATACCAGCAGGAAGACAAAGACCAGTGAGGGGTCGCTGTACCGCAGCAGTTTACCGTACTGTGTTGGAAAAGATTCATGTTAGTTGGAGGAAGAACAAGTTTCTATTATTGTCAACTCTAAGGGACATAGGACAATCATGGTTAGGAGAAAAAGACAAGACATGATAGAAGGATTTAAACATGATTCGTAAATATTATGACCATAATTTGAAAACACCACAGGCAGAGTAAAAAGTATCCATTATCTTGGACTAAAGAAGGTGTTATAAAAACCATAATAGCAAAACCTTGTGCTCTGGAGCAAAGATTTAGTTTTTACACATTTTGAGTTGACTCATTTGGAGTTCATGTATATTTACATGTATTAAGTAAAAAAGAGAAGAAATAGAACCAGAATAAAATTGTAGACTTTTTGCTGATAAATGCAAAAAAGTCAAAAAGGTGGTTAAAAAAATGTTGTTAAATATTGGTGAACCATAAACCGGAGAAATATAAGTAACAGACCCAACAAATTTCACACTTTTTTCTCTGCCTGTCTGAAAGAGGACCCTGGGCTAATTTTGAAGCTGTTCAGAATCAATCTGTTCTCAAACCCATGACGAACCATGTTCTCCAACAATACCCCATGAGCCTGATGTGTGCAAGAAACCAAATTCAAAGTGGTCCTCTGACTGCCAGGGCAAGGGGGCAGATAAAAATCAATGCAATTATAATCAAAGAACTGTTACATCATCCTGCAATATATTTTTTTTTCCCAAAAGTCTCCTTAAACTACACTGACTAAATGAACACTCAAGTGTAACAGTATCAGATTAGCAACTTCATCAATGGAACAGCAACTTCACTGAGGACTGGAAGAAACTTAATGAACAGCCCTCTCCAAAATTAGACTCGGGTTCTCTTTCAATGCCTGTTTAATGATTCCCAAATCACCTTCAGGATCAAAGTCAGGAAGATTGCACTGAGAGTCAGAGGACAGATACTTGACACCGCCCAGCTCAGCCAATAGATGGAACCTCTCAGGCCCATGATCTTCACTGTCTCCTTTAACCTCGCCTCTTTTTCCCCAACAACGCTCTTTATGATCATGGCCACTGAGTAGATCCAAGCTAATGTCATGAACAAGGGAAGGGACCTCGACAAAGATCGCAGAAATCTGAAAAGACCAGCACCAGTAGGACAATCAGTCACAATACAAACCTCTAATTGCAATATATGACATTGAAATATATGTGTAGATGGTATTGGATATTTTCATTACTATTTTCAAGGCAGATATACACGTGTTCCTGCTACTTTCATACTGTCAAATAAAGGACTTCTGTTTGTCGACCCCCATCTTGTGGATGTGACAGCGCTAAGCATCATTAGCCTGTGTTGCTCTGTCAGACTCCTGCCTTCTGATGGAGCCAAACGTAAGGAATAATGCAAATATTTCAGCCTGGTTGCCACATAATGAATGCACTGCCTTTTCCATAATAGACGAGAAAACATGTGTAACCCGACAGAGGAGTCAGGTGTGGGTGACAAAACTGGTTGTTGGCGCACTTAATCCACAGCCATCCTTGTGTTAATTAGTGCTTGATTTGCTATTATTATTAATGTGCTGAAAATGGCTGTGAAATTATCATTCGGAACGGGCCCTGAATACACATTGTGTTGCCTCCTCCGAGGCACTACACTAACTCAATTTAAGGTTATTAATGTTTACACATTGAAGATGGTTTGCAAACACATTAGAGCTGAAGGGAAATTGCGTCCCATCCAGCTGTTCAAATATCAGCACAACTTTACCACACAATTTCAAATTAAATTTTGAAAAGAGACTGCAGATCTGAATAAACCATTTTTTTTTTTACATTTATACACATTCACAAAGAAAGTGATGTGTAAAAACAAAATTTAAATATATATATATATATATATATATACATACATATATAGATACATATATATATATATATATATAAAAATAAATATAAATATATATTCACCACAGTACTGCAGGATTGCATGTCTTGATCATTAGAACTTTTCCAGTCCTAATGATCAGTCATTGTATTTACTTTGGTTTGTTGCCATCAGGAGGCTTCCTGGTGTTCCAAACACACATTAGCAATCTAATTACAGGACCTAAAAAAAATCTTTCATTCATATTGAGCCTAATTACAGGTTTGTTTGTGTGTTTAATTAATTACCCCAGGATACCCGATTGGATTAATTAGATGTAACAATTTGATTCTGTACTTAGTTATTGGTCAAGATTGACCACGTCATTGAAACCAAAACACTGAGCATGAACAGCTTTCATTTTCATAAAGTGAAATGCATGCTGGTATTAAATTATATTTTATCCACAAATTAGAAACATGCATTGCATTCTTGTGTTGATGATTTCTGTTTTAACTTCTTTTCGGGACTTTTTTTTATGACCTTCAGCAAGATACTGATGAGCAAACAGGGAACTGTGAGCAAAATAATGTTCTCTGTCAACCTTGCCAACCACAGGGGAGTGTTATGAACGCCCACAGCACGCAGCACTTCCTTCAGTCTGAGCTCCTTCTCAAGCACCGCTGACATGTCCATTCGGTGCCACAAAAAACAGCTGAACTCCAGATGGAATAAACAGCAGCTCTGTTTCATTTTGCCCTGGTCTGATGTGACTTCCTGACCAGGGGTCATCAGGACCAAAAGCAAGGCTCCAGTGTCCGTTTGTGGCCTTTGGTGAGTTATCCGGAGAATACTCCACAGGGTTATTCATGGCTGTGGTCCCTGGAGGGATTGTCACTTTTACCAAATGTCACTTTACCTGCTGTTTGAGCCAAACTCTCTGCACATTATTGCACATTTATTGATCTTTCCTAATTGATCCACCATATTAATTTTATTTCATCTTATTTTATCTCATATTATATTATTTTGTCTTATATTATTTTATTTTATCTTATATTACTCTGTATTATTTGTTTCTACTTTCTCTTTATTGCTTTCCAACTGTACCTGACATGGAGCAATTGTACCAGAGTAATTTTCTTCGGGATAATAAAAGTATTCTGATTCTGATTCTGAATCCAAACGGAGGACAGGAAGAAGGCCTGGGAGGGGTTAAGATGTTGTTTGTGTCCTGGGGTCGAGGAGGTGTGGCACACAGAGTGGAGAGAGGTATGATGGGGACTGTTAATTGGAGAGGGGGGAACATTCAATAACATTGGGTTCCTCTGGTCAGTTGTTGTCAGCTGACAGATTGACAGCTTTCAAGAAGATAATTCGATTTTGACTCTGAAACTCATAAGTGTTGACGGTAAATGATCAGTTATAAGAAGTTGTTAATTACTCTTTAAGGACACGGAAACAGATACGGAATCAAATTCTGCCTGAAAAACCAGAACCTAGATACATGAGTAAGAAAGTAAACATTGATCATTACATTTTGGGGGAGATGGTTCGCAATTTAATAAATATAAACTAAAACAATTCCACGTTAGGGTCATGACGTCAAACGTGACAGTGGCTGTACTGGAATTTACAAAAAAAAAAAAAAACAAATTTCAAAAAACAGTAGACTTACCTTAAATTGTATTTGAAACTGAATTAAAAAACATTCGCAGTTCTAATTCGCTCCCGTTGCTGTGTTAGTCAACTCACATAGGTGGTTCTCATTAATTTACGTATATAAAAATGCGACAAACCATAGTCCAAGAGTCAAAGGTAGCCGGAAGGCTTACGGTTTTACCTTTCAAAATAAAAAAATATTACCTGTTGTAAATATAAAAGATTATTTGTTTTATTTATATATTTTTTTATAATTCATTGCCCGTGCTCTCGTTTATATTGTTTTATGTTGTAAAAGTTCAACAGTGTCTAAACATAACTTCTTAATATCTATCAACATTCATGTAAATTAATCTTATTGTTACCTGATATTATTAACAATATTGGAGACGTTAGACAATCTTTTATTTTTATGAAAGGAGGCGTAATCAATTCTTCCCCACTATTGTACAGGAAACTATCTCTGTGAGATAATGTTGATGGGTGGAGGCTGAAAAAACTGTTCTCTATCAAGCTGACGGAAGGAAACCAAAACTAAACAATTTTCCGTGTCTGACACTAACTTGGAGTTCAAGTATTTAAAATAACCAATACTTTAGTACTATATATAGTATTATACACACTCATGCACTGCTTCTATTTTACTTAAGTTATTAACCCTTGAAATTCCATAATTGCTTATTGTGCTTAATTGTATTCTATTTAATATTTTATCTTAGAATAGAAAGTTTTTTAAAGTTTTTAAATGTAATTCTACTTTTGTTATTTCTACTTTTCTAATTATACTTGATTTAATTTTATCTGCAGTAATTCATAGTGCGGCTGTGACAAAACAATTTCTTATGTGGATCAATAAAGTCTGTCTAAGTCTAAGTATATACTTCCATGTGAACAGACTCAAGACATATGTTAGTCATACAGACCATCACACACTCCACTCCACCAAGGGTTAAAATTTTAAGTAATGCTTTAATTTGTACCAAGACTACATAGTTTATTATTTTTTTTATTATTTGTCAGAAGGCGGCAGTATATTACATTTACATTTTTTGTCTCCTCAGCTGTCTGTTCAAGTAAAATGTTCAATATATTTCCTAAAAACTTTTTTAAAATTTTACTTTTAGGATTTTTATCCAGAGTCTGACAGCACCTTGTCCTGTCTGTCTGTCTGTCTGTCTGTCACAGTTTGGTAAACAGTGATGTTATTCCTCCCATTTTTGCTTCACTCTACTTTTTTCCCAGGTTTTCACCTTTTCAAAATTCACAGTTGAATCTCCCCAGAATACCGATAAGAGGGGAGAAGAGATAAAAAACATTGCCTCTGAAACAGAGGCAAGGTTTGGTACTGTGTCTGCTCTGTCCTCGTAAGAATTTCAATCTATTTTGATTGTTGTTTGGTGTCATATTATTTAATTCCCCTTGTGGTTATTTTTATTTGGTTAGAATTGTTTAAAGACTGCTCATATAAAACACAAAAAATAAAAATATTTTTAATGTGCAGCCAGATTGAGATGGTTTGGGCATGATCAGAGGAAGGATAGTGGTTATAATGGTAGAAGAATGATCCTAGAGATGGAGC
Source organism: Paraplagusia blochii (assembly GCA_016785265.1). Classification (NCBI taxonomy): domain Eukaryota; kingdom Metazoa; phylum Chordata; class Actinopteri; order Pleuronectiformes; family Cynoglossidae; genus Paraplagusia; species Paraplagusia blochii. The sequence goes on from JAFBJS010004655.1 coordinate 103,088, forward strand.
TACCAGGTAGGAGACAAAGAGGAGATTGATGGATGCAGTGAGGGAGGACGTGGAGGTAGTTGGACGAGCATCAATGTCATATCAGACATCACAGTGAGGAAAATGTATAAATTATATACTGTATATATACACACAAAAACGCTACAATTTCCTCTTCAACCGCCAGATGGCAAACTTTAGTCTGGTTTGTTTAGCAGTTTTTATCTGCAAAGGAAAGTGACCTGTAGTGCTTCATTCATTGTAACAGAAAACGCACCAGTACACACAACGAATTCGGGTAGGTAATTTTACTCATCATTAATATGCAAATTTTATGCCTTTTCTGACTTGTTGACTTGGGTTTGACCATTTCTATGTTTTTTTTTTTTTTACATTTTCTCAATCAAAGCTTCTTACCAAGGGAAATATGAGAACTACAACACAGAGACTGACAAACTAGAGATAGAGATTAGATAAACTGACCAGATGGTGATCTGTGAAAATAGTCACGACAAAACTAATCACATCCAGTTTGCTCTTCATTCCACCAAAACGGCATCTGTTCCTTGACTGCTTTTCCAACTTTTCCCGTGCAGCCACACTGCTCAGGGGACACAGGTAAAATCCTCTTTTATCACATGCCCTATTTCTGTTCTGTCCTGCTGTCAATGCAGATTGTACTGGTTTACTGCCATTAAATCAAACTAAGATGCAGCCCGTTAAGCTCTTTATTCAGCCAGGCAAACATGTCTAATTTATATTGTTATTTTATCAGTATCCTTCTGCCTTTTTCTGCAATACCATGACTCACCAATAGATGAAAAAAAAAACATGACTTTTAGGTGTCCTTCATCTTTTATCCAGTTCTGTTTTTAGCAGTCACCCTGGTCCGAAAATCAAAATACTTGACCGTGCTTGCATTAGCAGGATGTTAGACTGGGAGCTAAAGTACACAGCTAAAGTGATGAGCTACTCATCACAGCTGAGGACGGAGATTCACACCTAACCTGTCATTGTGGGACTAAACCAAACTAATAAATAAACCAAGTTAATAAGATATACTATTGGTAAATCAGTTCAAGCTGGTTGCAAGCTCTGATCTCATGGCAACTCATTTGACAGTTTGTTTATAGGTTTCATAAATTACATGTAAAAGTATTGCATAAAAAGAAAAGCTTTTAGCCTTCTCTATGGCATCTATAGGGAAAATGTAGGCATTGCAGGAATAAGGCAAGCGTATAATGAGGATACAAAGCAAATAAAAAATCTTAAAAACTTTGGTGGACTGAATCACAAAGCTGTATGGTTCGCATCCAGGCCCTGGACCTTAGTTTGCCCAAGTCTCATATAAAAAGATTTCTTTTTTTTTGGATGTTGCATCCCTATTATCTGCAATATTTCTACAATTATTTCTGAAAGTCCAAAAGAAAAAAGGTTCCAGGCATATAAGGTACATTCAGGTATGGAAAATGAAATGCAGTTTTTTATCAACAGTCCAAAACCATCACCCTAAAAATTAGCATTTATTTATTTCCTCACTTTTTAGATAAAAAAAAAATTAAAAAGTCAAAGCTGCTCCATTCAGACTTTTCCCAAAGTACTTGAAAACTCCATTTGCACCAGCCTCTACAGCAGGGCTCTGCTGCTTCATTAACATGCAGCGCTGCCTGCAGACTGGTGTCCTTACAAGGGCAGAGCTAAATGGCACCGAGTCAGAATGGGCTGGAATATCAGGGAATGACTAGGAATCGGCCGCCACTTCTTCGCCTTCTGGGATTAGTGACAAATGCCAGTCGAGGCCACAGCTCTTATCTCCACGCTGCAGTCCTCGTTTGCATACACACACATACACGGGCAGCATAAAAGCACACAAGGGCACTCGAGTCTACACTGACACAAGCACGTGTGCTCATAAGGCTTTAATTAGTTTGGCTAAATATATTTCCCTTTTAGCAGAACAAGGAACTCTCCAAGAAAAGGAAAGAGACTGAGGCTGAGCCAGTGGCACATCACAGAGTGGGAAATGATCTTGAAGTGTAGACTGACTTGATGTGTTTCTCCTCTCTGTCCCCTGATCCCTCCAAAAAAGCAGCATTAGTAAAAGACCCAGCTGTGTCTCACTAAAATATTTATCCATATCATTTCTTCACATTAGGAAGAAAATCCACAAACACACCAAAGTTCCTTTAAAAATCCCCATCAGCTTTTAAAATCTCTGTCTTAAAAAAAAAAAAAAAAAAGCACACACATAAGTGGGTACTGGATCCATGATGTGAAATAACACTATTTCGTCTTTACCATCTCACCAATCTGTTCCACTGAGGGCTGAAAATACCCTGCTGGTTCTGCAGGGCAGATGGCAAACGGAGAGGAGGTGCTGGGGTGAGGCTGTTCCACTTCACAGAGCAGAGACAGGTGTCGTCTGCCTCACAATTAACACTTTTCATGAATGCCAATAACGTACTAACAAGTCCTTGATTGAGAGTCGGAATGAGGCATCGATTTTTGAATTAAAACAAACCCAGACTATTTGCCCCCATAACTATGTAAGACATAAACAGCTCTTTAAAAGCTTAATTAAGCCAAATCATTCCTTTGGAGAAATATAACTCATAGTAAAATTTGTTGATTTTTTAGCCTTTAAGTGTGGTTTTGCTCACATTTTTGGAGCTGTGTCTATTCACTCACCATTCATTTTCTCAGTGTTAAACTCAGGCCTGTTTATGGAACACAAACCTATACACACAGAGGAATTGAATGAAGACATAACATTACAGTATGTACTGTACTTTAAACTAAAACAGTCTTTACTGCCCTCTAATGGAAAAGGTTTGTCTGTCTGTCTATTACTGTCTTATTATCTAGATAAATTATTAAAGATAAATTATTCATTCACTCATTGTTATTTATCCTCTTATCTGTTGCCTGGTCTCAGGGGCCGCAATCTCCACGGCTGCCACCCAAATCACACTGCTCCGTACTGTGCGGCCTTCCAGCCCACCGGGAGTTATGAGGGTTTTGAAGACACTATTCTCAGAGCACCTCAGTGGCAACCTGGCAGCTGGTGGATTAGAACCTAAAACCTTGCGGACCCAAGTGCACTTCCTGAAACACTGCTGCCCCAACAAATTATATGTAAGTATGAATAGTCATTATACTAATCATACAAAAGTGTATAACTAACACAACACTGGATCCCTGGACTCATGACTGCTGGGATGAGTTTTTGCTCCCTCCATTGTCCTGAATGTGATAATGGTAGAAGAAGAATGGAATAATTGCGAAAAATAATTTTACTTCCAGTAATGTATGAAATTTAGATATATTTTTTTAATTTTATCTGCTTCCTTAAATCGAAAATTTGCAACAAAAAAAAGGGGCGACAAGATTTCAGGTTTTAATCCATCGGATGGCAGTCGTGGAGACAGCTGCCCCTCAGATCCGGTAACAAATAAAAGAATGGATGAGTGAACAACTATTATATTATATTATTATTTATAAAATAATAAGGAGAAATTTACAAGTACAGAAAAGAAGAGCAGTCCAAACAAACAAAATACTGCTTATTGTGATTTGCCCCAGTGTGGACTCTGGACTCTGGTCAAGACTAGAAAGCAGACCGTCCAATAATATACAGCAGAGCCACAAGGACAGTAAAAACAGACTGTTGTTAGTCAGTATTGTCCATAATGACCTGACAACAACTTATTACAAAGATTTAAATCAACAACAAACCAGACAGAGAGGTCCATCAGCCTGACAAGAGATGGATGAAGCAGGTTGCTAAAAACATTTTTCAAACAAAAGTGCTAAAGGAATAACAAAATACAGTCATGCATCAAACACAAAAAAATTTCCATTATTTCCATTATTATAGGGGTGTCCAAAACTGCAGAATCAAAGCTCTGTCTCTGAGCGTTGTTAAAGTTTGTAAAGTTTTTGAAGTAACAGTAACACACTGAGTATAATAATGAATAATAACAAAACATAAAATCTACAAACGCAGGTATAACCTGTCATAATAATCCAGGAATGGGCAAAATATGGCTCAGGGTCCAAATTATATAATTCTTTTTATTGTGATTCTACTTTTAGATTTTTCCTGCAATACCCACATATTAAGTAGATGGTGTAGAGAAGGCTAAACATTTTAGCAACTTTTTTTGCATTACTTGACATATCATTCACTTTCAAAATGTGATTCATGATTTGCCAATAGCATGTAGGCGACCAGCAGGAAGGTACAGGGAGGTGCATTGTGATTTGGGTGGCAGCTGTGGAGACTGCTGCTCCCTTGACCAAACAATGGATAAGCGGATGAAAATGGTTAGATGGATGGACGTAGGTGGCGGCGCCAGTGGCCCTGTTTGGTATTGAAGAGCACATTCCTTACCCACATAACTTACTCACCAACATAACTAACTTTATTTTGACAATGATTGCTTTGTGTTTCTTTGAGCTGTTTGCCATAGTTTAACTTTATATTTTGGTAGATTTTCAGCTCTGCTTATTAATAAGATTGAGAATATATTAGCATAATTTGTTTCTGTTCGATATTTTATTTATTTTATTTCTTTCATTTAATTCTAATAGTGTCTACTTTGTGTTTTTATATATATATATTTGAAGATGTTCTCCTATGTTTATATTAGCATTAGCAATATATTGGTATTATTTGTCTCTAATGCTTTTATCCTTCATTTTTTATTTTGCAGCATTTGCAAACATTTATATTAGCATTAGCATTATATTCAGATTGTTTGTTTCTCCTGAGGCAACAGTGGTGGCCTAGTGGTGAAGGAAGCGGATTTTGGGCCCGCGGGGCTTCAGGTTAGAATCCACCAGCTGCCAGGTTGCCACTGAGGTGCTCTGAGCTAAGCACCGTCCCGACCCACATAATGTCCTGTGGGCTCACCACCCACAGGAAAGCTCACAATATGGTGCAATGTGATTGGTGATTGGGTGGTGCCAGTTTCCCCTGCACCCCAGCAACAGTCAAGCAGATGACGATGAATGAATATTCCAATTTGTCAAATGAATTGTGAATTTCCCATGGAACTATATGACATCTGATTTTACAATTCCTTTCACTTCTTCTATGTCCAAAACGACCAGTTATCTACATTTGTTTTCAATGAGTTGAGTCTTGTATCGTTAACTCTGGTGACAGAGCCAAACGGTGAGGGTTGTAAAACCTCGTCTGCCAGTTTGGCACTGACAACTTCACAGAGACTTTCTTGATCACAGCAGCAGCCAAACAGGAGCAGTGGTAGCAGAACAACATGCTGAGGAATATTGTCTAAAACCAAATGAAATCATTGATTAAGGTGGTGAAAGATAAAAAAAAAAAAAAAAAAAAGTTCAAGATCTTTAGGAATTTTTTTTGTCAAACACTACACAGCAGAAACAAGGTTAGAGCTGAGAGACGTGGAGGTGTTAAACATTCCTCTTTATCACCACTTGGCCTCTTTCTCTTTCATCTGCCCGTTTGTTTGGGGTCTCTGCTGGCAGCCAGGTATTTCTCACTGCTGGATATCGTCTACTGACGCAGTCGGCCGGGGTGACTGAGTCAGGCTAAGCTGCGTCCTTGAATTAAACACACACAAAAGGTCTGTGCGTGTCCTTCATCTCCTTTACATTATCCTTTCAGATGTATCTGAAGAATTACGGCGTTGGTCTGTGAAAGGAGCTCAATTAAAACCTCAGAAAGTCTGGCCCTCGAGAAGTATTTGCTCAGTGGAAACGAGTGTTTGGTGATTCGACCGTTGGCGTGATTATTATTCAGAGGTGATGAAACGGGAGGAGGAAGTTCACCACACACACACAGATGGGCTGCACTTTAACTTAGACTGAAACAGTGTCTTTCATTAATTACAGCATTGGTAGGAAGTCGTGCCTTTTTTTTGATGAATCTGTAAGTGTGGTCAGAGAGAGTCTCCACGTCAGAAAGGAGCCTGGATAGAGGGTGGGTGTGAGAGTGTCTTTCAGGGGAGGATGGGTGAGGGGGGTCACGATGAATGACAGAAGGAGAGAGAGAGAGAGAGAGAGAGAGAGAGGGAAAGGCAGGGAGAGGGAGTGAGGCTCACAGAGAGGCTCCTCAGTAGCGGCTTCACTCAGCTCCAAGACCAAACGCAGCAGCAGCATGGATTTCTGCACCATGTGAACACAAGAGAGGGAATTGAACCCTCAACTACCAGGTCTGTACTGACAGAGGTTTTTTTTTTTTATAAATTCAGTTGAGTAAATCTAAATAATGAAATCTGTTACTAGCTACTTTTTTTTGGTAATTCTAAATCCTTCCATCATGTGCCAGGATGTATTTTCCTTTTCTTGCTGTACTCTGAGAGATGATTTGGCTTATATTGTGTATTGATATTTGATGCTGACAATGCTCAACACGCAGAGTCGATAAAGCGACTCAGGGGTGCGTTTTGCTGTAGTTACAAATGCCTGACTGGTCATGTGACAAATGAGACTGAATCTTGAGAAGGGACAGAGATGATATTTGTCGAATTTCAACCAAAGCCAAAATCACTGAAAAGAAGCAAATTAAAGTCACACAAAATTAAAGTACTGGACATGTAAAGTATATTAAATAAAACATTGTACTCTAGCAGACAAACTGTTAAAAGAGATTAATGTACTTTCAGGAATTTTAAGAGGATCTGATGAGGGAGGTGAGAATAAAGGTGCGATGTTTGCTTTTTTTTTTCACACAAAGGAAGGTGAAAAGCATGTGTTTGGTTGAACTCTCATGTTCATGAATACAAAGAGCTGCATTTGTGTTTTTCTCCGAACTGGATCACACGTCTGAGTCACAGTTAATAATGGTAAAACTAATCATACAGTCGGATCAAAACAACCGTCGCGTGCCCCTGAAGGTTAATGCAACGACACAGCTCACCTTCATCCTGATAATTGCAGATAGGGAGATTTGGATGTTGTCCCTGAAGGACTCAGTTGCATTTTCAATATTGTTTTGATTAATTATTCACCTCCTGTAAACGACAGTGAGAGAAAATGAGCTGCATGTAGACACCGAATCAGCAGGAGGAAAGAAAAAGGGTCAATAAACAGCACCCGGTTGCATGAGAAACAATTAAACAGAGGAGGAGAGTGAGGTGTAAAAAAACACACACTCAAAGACATCAAAGCTGAGGAGCTCATTATCTGGACAGGCCACTGACCAAAGAAAAGCCCCTGCGATGGTTCCCACTCATGATCACTACCTTTCCTGACAGTCTGCTCTGCTGGAGACTCAGAAACTTTCTTTTTTTTTTATTGGTCCAATATAACAAGTGTTTCACTTTTTATTCTCATGGCTTCATGAAAATCTCCACTTTTATGCTCTGAATATCTGAGGGAGCCAGATGGTTGGTGAACATGCTTGCTCAGCCTGTTGTTGTTGTGTTGCTGAGTGCATTCAGATTCTGTCAATCAAATGCTCGGTCCAAAATCATAAAAAAAAACAAAAACTCATCGATGAAGAAGTTGAAGGCTGTATTTTATTTATCTAAATTTCTGACTGACACTGCAGCGTCCCTTTCTCCTTTAGTTTCATCATGCCTGCGTATCTCCATGACCCCTCACGGGGTTATCTGTGGTATTTGGGTCTGCGGAAGGGAATTTGGAGTTTGCGCTGTTAAGCCTCAGGTCTGTTTTCCGCCGATCTGGCTCGGAATTTTGACTTTGTTTGAAATTCAGATCCAGACCCTTATCTCCTGGTAATCAGCTGTTCAAACTGCATTGGTCTGTGTGTGTGTTTGTGAGTGTGTGTTCACATATGGGTGCGCATTTGAATGAATTCATCCCGTCTGCTTCAGGCTGAGCTGTGTGTTGTACGGGCATGTGGTGTGAATACTGCATGAGAGACAGTCACAAATCTCCTCTCTGTGACTGTGGTTCTAAGGACGCACTTTCAATTCACAGACCCACCTCAGAACTTTGCCTGTTCTTTTGTTAGCCGGCCAACTTCTGTCCTCTGTATCCTCAACTCCACCTACCCCTATGTCCTGCATCACCGCATCCTTCAATCTCCTACCTGGTAGCTCCATCTCTAGGATCATTCTTCTACCAATATAACCACTGTCCCTCCTCTGAACATGTCCAAACCATCTCAATCTGGCTTCTCCAGCATTTCCTCCAAACCTCCCTGTCTGTGTTGTCCCTCTAATCACCTCATTCCTGATCTGTCCATCCTTGTCTCTCCTAAAGACAAGATTAGAGACACTATTCCTAGTGTCTCTAATCCATCCATCATGACTGGTCTCACAACTGTCCAATAAACCTTTCCCTTAGCTAACTCTCTATTATCACATACCACTCCTGACAGTCCTGCACAGCAGTTAAAAAATTTTATTCACTAGATGGCAGTACAATGATAAAAAGTGAGACGAAATAAGAAATTATACAAATTACTGTTGTTAATGGGGCAGTGGTGACCTCAGGTCTGGAAGGTTCAAAGTTCAAATCCACCGGCTGCCAAGTTAACTCTGAGGTCCACTGAGCATGGTAACGTCCCCACTCACTGCTCCCTGCTTGTTCAAGGCTGGACACATTTCGTAGGATGCAGTGGCGTGGATCCCAATAACTTTCATTCATTGTACTTTCATTCTCTCTTTCCTTCAAATGAGTAAGGAAAAATGTTAATGTGTCTTTCTTGAATTCCTTGAAGCAACAATAACTTTAACGTAACATGACCTGGTGTCATTCGCGAATGAGTAAAACTAGAAGCTCAGTTTTATTTGGTGGTATAACATGAGGTTTTCTTATGTCTATTTTTTTATTTTTTTCTTATGTATTTGCTGTGACATTCTTGAAATCAGGCATTTTATTGGCCACATTTTATGTGGCTTTATCAGTCGCAAAGACGCATGAATATACAGTAGGTACAGTATTTGAACTTAGTCTTTATCTTTACTGCCATCTAGTGGAAAGGATGTTCAGTCAGCAAAGAAAACAAAGAAACAAAATTAATTCATCCTCATCCTCTTTTCTGCTGCAGCAGGGGCTGCAGTCTCCAAGACTGCTCCATACTGTGAGCCTTCAGGTGGGCTCAACCCAGCACCTGGTTTACTGGGTTCTAACCTGAAGTCTTGTTGACCCAAGTCTGATTCCTTAACCGCTGGACCAAGGGTTAAAAAAAAACCTTGCTTTAGGGCTATGGTGTCCTCTTGAATTTGGGTGAGATCAGTTTCAGAGCAGGAGTGTGCGTTCTGGGCTGTAGTCAGGCTCTTAGTTCCAAAGTCATTGACTAACATAACTCGGATTATACTGCAGTAGTTTAAAGTATTGAATGTGTTTGAAGTGCATAATAATACTTCTCACTCCACTTCTTGACTCGTCTTGAACATTTTGATGTCTCTTACTTAGTTTCGTCAGCATCAGCAATTCTTTTTCTTCACTCTGAAGTGAATTGTTTTGTTTTTGCCCATGATGCTTTTCAAGTGACAGATCAAACAACCAACACAGTTTGTACATTGAACGTATAAGAAAACCCCATTAAATTCAGATATTAGGGTGTGTGTGTATATATATATATGTATATATATATAGTTATATAGATATATAGATATATGTATATAGTAAATAATGTATATTTCTCAGTTTTGCCAGAGCTTGTGTTCCTTCAAATTTGTGGCCAGTTAGATGTCTTTTTAATGGCGTATAAATGGATATTTATATGATAAAGCATTTTTTCCACAATCCAGGGTTTTGAACCAGTTTAGGAAACGTGAATTAGAAACATTTGGCTGGAACAGAAAACAAATCCAGACGCATTAGACTTTTTTTTTTGTGAAGGTTAACAACTAGTACCAGTTTATTTTGTTCCATAAAAATTCTGCATATGCTACAATCAAAGTTATTTGTCTCTTAAAAGTTCTAGCCTACAATGGATTGATGAATTTTACACCCTATGATGTCCACTAGACATTCACTGAGTGAATGGAGAAACAGGTGAACTAGGAGAAGCAATTGGAAATGGTCTGTCTGTCTGTCTGACTATATCTTATATTATCTTCAGAGATCTAAAATACTGTTTATATCCAAAACTAACCAATTGGCCAGAAAAATCTGATCAAAGCCCAGTTTCCAACTTCAACCAATCAAAAAGTTTCCACAATCCTAATCCTAGCCTTTAACTAACTTCAAAATGTCCTCTACTTTAGTTTGGACCTGCATCGTGTCCCTAGAAACAAAGTGTCACGTGGCCTCCAGCCCATCCACACACCAAGAGCCAAATGCCATGACATTTCATGCCACATGGATCTTGTCCATTATTTATGGAGTACAGGGCTGTCATAAGGACCAAGGCTGGAAATGTGATTATTTGTGATTCGTCAACAGTACTCTACAACATTTTATTTAAGTATGTGCAAATAACAACAAGTAAATCTTGTAGTGATGACAAACTATTTCAGATCAAGCTCCAGCAACAGAAACAGTGTTAAACAAGGACGGTAGGATGATGTGGAGTTAGAGGGGAGGTTGGAACAGACTGAGAAAGAGGAGCAGGAGAAGCCCTGGAGCACCGAGACTCAGAGGGAGTTTGTTGTTCGACATGCTGCATCATCAGCAGAGAAGATTTTCTGACGAGTGAGTTAAAGCAGTTCAATCAATCAGCACAAGGGGGAAGCTGTGAGAATGACAACACACAGCTGCAGGACATGCTGGTCCACACACACACATTAGACGCACAGCCTGACGAGTCTGAGCAAAAGAAAGTTTTGTCTTGTAACTCAACTCCTGCAGTTTTCACTGGGAGACTTTTTTCATGGATCATGTCTCATAACGCCTGTGTTTGCAACCAAATTATCAACTATGTTAAAATTGTAACATAGAATTTCACACGGGAGAAACAAACAATGCTAATATAATGCTTATCCTCCCTCACTGCATCCATCAATCTCCTCTTTGTACCTGGTAGCTCCATCTCTACGATCATCCTTCTACCAATCTATCCACTGTCCCTCCTCTGAACATGTCCAAACCATCTCAATCTGTCTTCTCTAGCTTTTTATCCAAACCTTCCTGTCCTGATCCTGTCCATCCTTGTCTCTCCTAAAGAGAATCTCAGCATCTGTGACTCCTCCACCTCCAGCTCTGCCTCCTGTCGTCTATTGCTAGTGCCTCTAAACCATACATCATGGCTGGTCTCACAAAATTCAGACAACAACAGAAGAAATAAATTATGCTAATATAATGGTAATATAAACATTGTTGAAAATCTGCCAAAATATTAAGTAAATTAAGTAGGAATAATATAAACATAGTTGAAAAATCAATCAAAATATTTAGTCCAATTATAGGAAAAGCACAAATAAGCACAAGGTAAAAAAAAAGTACAAAAATCTAATTTTGAATCAGTTTTTTAAGGTGCAGTTTAGCCGTGTGAACAAGGCTAAAGCTTTATGAGGTAAAAACCTTAAATTTTTTGGGGGTATCTTCATAAAGATGCACACTATCTGTGTTGTACTCACATCCCTCCTTGAAGACGTGGTATTTATGATCTGTAGGTGGTCGTGGGAGTGCATGCTTACGTCTGACCTCCTCAGCCTCAGCGGGGCGGCGCGGCCTGGCCTTTTCAAATAGATTAGCTGGTGAGAAAAAAAAAAAAAAAGATCCAAATGTACCACGTTGCCTGGATACAAAAAGCATCATTAAGCACAATTATTAGCCTCTTCTGCTCACAATGAACACGCTCATAAAAGATTTTCAAAACAACACATCATTAAGGACAGCGACCTAACGGCGAAAGAGAAGACGAGGGTAAGGGATAAGGGAGATGATGAAGCAGCAAAAATTCAGCAGTAAATATAGAAGGAAAGGTGATGAGGTCGGAGGGTTATTTCCACAAGCAAAACACAGGGTTGATCACTTTAATACAAGTATGAAGGAAACGTGGTTTGTGTACAACCACTGCATGTGGGCGTGAAGTGAGCGCCACTCAAAGCCCATAGATTCACATGTAAATACATATGAACTCAATGCAAATGTTCACACACAATAGGTAAAAATGATGGAGTCAGAGTAATGTGTAATTACTGCAAAGTCCATTAGTACTTCAGGTCTAATCTATTACTTCAATAGAGTACATACCTGTTACTTTTCTGAAACACCTCAACACCCTCTAACTAGCAACATAGCTTTAATTCTTTACAGAAAATTTTAAGTACTTGTGCTCCAGCTGCTAATGAGTACCAGTACCAGTACAAGCTAAGAAAATACTTACACTTTAGTAAAGTCAGAAGTGAAAGTTTTGGCAAAGTAATCAGGAATTCGGTTTTGCCGAGATAATGTGACTTTAAAATAAAAGAGAAAATGTTATTAGTATTGTGCCAAAATTAAGTGTTTCTTCTGATTTTAACCAAAACCACTGGGTGTATCTGTATTGGTTGGATGGGAGTAGAAAATGTGTTAAGACAGTAGCAAATATTCATTTTTTCATATTTTATATTTACATTGTTAACCAAAAAGTAATTAAAGATAGTGGTGGCCTAGGGGTAAAGGAAGTAGACTCAGGTCTACAAGGGTTCAGTTGCTGGTTCTTTAAAAGCAGCTAGGTTTCCACTGAGGTGCTCTAATAGCACTGTCCCGACCCACATAGCTTCCAGTGACTCACCAAGATGTAGCCCATACTGGAAGGGTTAGTAGGAAGCAGTATGATTTGGGTGGCAGTCAAGGAGAGAGCTGCCCCTGAGAACAGATTGTGACAGAGTCACAGATAAGAGGATGTAGATGAATTATTGAATGAATAGAACTATATTCTAATAAGAATTTGGCTTTAGAAAGCAATATTGTGCAAAAAACACTTAAATATATAACTATTAATTATATTCATAGCCCAGAACTTGTCAGAAGCTGTCAACAGCTCTAAAACTACAATGTAATCATCTGCATGAGATTACAGGTCGGACATCAGAGTCACAGAGAGTCCAGACTACAGTAAGTGGTTGCTCCTCATTATGCTGTGTGTGGGCCTGAAGGAGCAGTAAGCTGTAAATTAACTCGAGCAAAGTTGTTGTGAGCAGCACTGTCCACAGGGAAACTCACTGAGAGCTCAGCACAAAAGAGTTCAGTGACAGAGTAGAGGGGCTAGACTTCAAGGACAATATTGTTTGTTCAAGTCCAGTCATGAGGACTGAATGAACATAGCTGATGCATAGTGGTGCAAAAAAAACACTACACCAAAAACACTACAACAACTATATTTTAAAGAAAAACTACTAAAACTGTTAGTTTATTTTGAAGGCTTGAGCGAAATACCAATTGGTTTGTATTAACTCTTTAGAAGTTACTGCTGTAGAAGTGAATTGAGTCGCAGGAGCTTAAAAATGCATTTGAATCAGAATAATAATAATAGACTTCTGAAGTGGTGGCTTAGTGGTTAAGAAAGCAGTCGCTGGTCTGCAAGGTTTCAGGTTCTAATCCACCAGCTGCCAGGTTGCCACTGAGGTGCTCTGATCATAACACCAACCTGACCCACATAACTTCCAGTGGACTCACCACCCAGAGGAAGGCTCACAGTATGGAGCAGTGTGATTTGGGTGGCAGTTAGGGAGACTGCTACCTCTAAGACCGGACAGCGGAAAAGACAATGAATATTGAGGACATTTTGCAATGATATATATATTTTTTAATAATTTAGCAATGCAACATAAATAAAAGGCACCCGATTGCAGACCCATTAATGGCTACATACCAATTTGAGGTTTAGCTGCAATGCTCTGCCAGCCAATCAGAATCAAGCAGTGACTGTCAAAAAAATGCATCAGTAAAACATTATACCATAAAAATTGCTATACAGTTATAATGTTATTTTACCATATTTTCAACCTAAATATTTTGTGTATTTGCAAATATAAAATTTAAATAAATATATATATATATATATCAATAAAAATAGTGGAATTGTCATATTCTTATCTATGTAAATATCATGCACTATGATAAATTTTTTTTGTCATTATTGGAGATGATTACGTCTCATAAATGCAAGTCTTAAATGACAGGCTTTCAATGATGTATTGATGGATAGAATCTTACAGTTGTTTGTGATTTCATGATGTTAAATTGTTCTTTATTAGAATAGACTACACACTGGACAGAGTGGCAGGCAGGTGAGACGGGAATGAGCAGAAGACAGAGCTGTGAGGTCTGGACTCTATCTGTGTGAGTGTGTGTGTGTGTGTGTGTTCTGACCTCCTTCTTTCATTCTGGTCATGGTCAATTATTTCTCTCTCTGAAGTGTCCTATCTTCACTGTGACTGATCAAGTCAAGACACCAGCCTGACCTGAGTGAAATACTGAAGAGCTTCACCCTCCCCATAAACTCACCCTCACGGCTGTAAATGAAGGCACAGAGACTTGGTTCTATATTCACACTCACCTTCTGGGTCTATTAAGAATTTAGAACCTTTTTAATCAATTGAGATGCTAATGAAGAGTGGGAATTCTTCACATACTGATATGATGAGCAAACAAGCTGCTGCTGCTGCTGCCTAATCTGGGACTGCTTCAGTGAGGCAAGCGCTCCCCCTGCTGTTCAGTTTGGTCAGTTTGATGGGGACTGGTATTAGTAAATCATCATCTAGGTTATTGTGTTGTTGCCGAATCATTATACTATTTAAATAGGGGAAGTAGTGGCCTTGTGGATAAGGAACCGGACAGGGGTCTGAAGGGTTGCAGGTTTGAATCCACAAACTGCCAAGTTACCAATGAGGTGCTCTGTATCATGCAGATGTGACATTTCTTTGTGTGCAGTGGTGAGGATCACATTGTCACAATGACAAGGAGTTTGCTCTGTATCACTACTACAAGAATCTAAAGAAATTAAAAGAGAAAACATTTTTTAACATTAACAATATTTACTGGTACAAATATTTCAGCCAATCAATGGAATCAAAGGAATTTATTTACAGTGTTTTTGTAAATATTTTAAATGTTTTTTAATACATTATTATAATTCCTGTTCCTCGCTTAAATTAAACGAGCAAAAGTTAACGGTCAAAAAACACAAGAACAGGGCCAAAAAAAAAAAAAAAAAATAGAAATGTAAAATGTGAGTGATAAAATAAGTGAAAAGAAAGAGGTCTAAGCTCACTAATAAGTGCAGTGGTAGTCGTCCTGCTGCAGTGGCTTTCAATGATGATGTGACTCAGCGCTGAACAGCAACCAATGGCCACCATTAGCCACTATGCAATCTCCTCCTAAGACATAAAATGATGGTGGTGATGAGGGCAAAAACTCATATATCGATCCATGTTGCATGTTGGGGAGAAGATAATGAGGAGTTGCGTGCCTAATGGGTCAGAAAGGGTGTTACGGCAGCCACACTTTGTCAACATAAAGGTGCCAATTTTTTGGCCTCTGAAAGCACTTATAAGGGACATATTGCCAATTTGCTTTTAAGTGGAATAAGTCATGGAACTGTTGTCGGGACAAGATATGAAGGGTGGTTATTAGCCACACGACTCAGAAAGTATTAATCCGGCCTTGAGAAGAACAGTATCCTAGTCTGCATTAAATAACCATAAAATAACAATATATATTATCATCTGATCATTATTCCAAAACAATTCTGTTTTGCTGCATTGTAGCCATTAAATAAAAAACTTCAACTCATTCCAGCTGTCCTCCAGGTCTCTTGCGGAGCATCCTCCAGAATGTCTCTAATGGACATTTCCTTGGTGGACCACAATGACACTGGGTTGTCGCCAGCGGATAATGAGACCTTCCTGCGTTTTTCCCCGACATCGTCCTCCACCTCTGCCGCCGCGTCCTCGACAGGACGCACCGGCAACGTCTACGTCTACGTCTGGCTCTTCCTCGGCCTGCTGGTGTTCCTGCTGACCCTGCTCATCATCTCCCTCCACAGGCTGAAGAACATCATCTCCTCCTCATCGTCTGTCCCTGACTTCAGCAGCGAAGGAGGGAGCTCCTTCACCAACATGGAGATTTGCAGCATCTCCTCTCAGAGGTCCACAATCTCCTCGCTGTCCACCTGAGAGATCCAGATGGAGCGGATTATGTGGACTTAAGGACATGTTTGCTGTTTTGGAGGCTGTCATGGATGACAGATTGGCTCCACAGCGCCACACTGTGGCATTTGAGAAGAAAAGATCCATGTATCATGTAAATATACCATCTTTACAAAATGAAGTAGTCTTAAACTGTGAAGTCCATAAAAAAGGCCTTGATTTTAAGGACAATTGAAGCTCAATCCAACACCATGACAATTCTCTGATATTGATCACAGACTGTGAAGCTGAGGGAATAGATAAGGAGCTGCCTTATATTGACAATCGATAACAACTAATAAATCACAATCAGTCTTCTTGTTTGACATTACAAAAGAGACATGAGAAGCACAAAACTGAGCAGACACTTTTCAATCCTTGAATATATATATTTATGGTTCATAAGTCTTAGGATTGAGATTGTTTTTTGGTATTTTCCACAGAACCTGCATATAGTAACATTTACAGCACAAATTAAAGGACAAAAGATAGAGCACAAAAATCTCAATATCCTGTCCAAGTCACTTTTTTATACAACTGTCAAGTGTTGATGTGATTTATAAAATAAAGGAGAGTTCACAGTGTATTGGATAGTACAGTCATACTGCACTGGGGACCAGCTGAGCATTTGCAGCCATGTCTTGGGACTACTGCATGTACATCATTTATATATAGAATGAATTAAAAATGAATAAAAAATAATTAAAAATTATTTCTTCCATTTTTTCGCAAAAGGTGCGGCTGAATAATAATTCATGATCACACTCCTATCTTCACGCTGTTTGTATATTTGTATTACAGTGCACTGATTTATCAACCGAAGGGCTGCAATGCTGTCATCTAGTGGCTTTCCCTTTTATATGCAGATGTTTTTTCCCAAAATTAATTCCCCAAAATGGACAAATGGACTGACATCCAAATCACACTGCACCATACTGTGAACTTCCCTGAGGGTGACATGTCCAAACTATCTATTTCTCCAAACCTTCCTGTCTGTGCTGTCCCTCTAATGACCTCATTCCTGATCCTGTCCATCCTCGTCTCTCCTAAAGAGAATCTCAGCATCTTTAACTCCTCCACCCACAGCTCTGCCTCCTGTCTTTCATTAAGGACTCGTATTGTTTGCACCAGTGTCTCACCAAATGCTGGAAAAAAAGTCAATTCTTGAAAAATAAAAAAAATTAGAAACTAGGGGGTGTGCAAATTAATTGTTTTGGATCGCTTTGGATCGAACTGAACCGAATCGGAAAATGTTTTTTATGAATCGTTCCTGAATCGGATCGTAGCCTGCGAATTGAGATATGAATCGGATCGTCATGTGATTGAATCGTCACACCCCTATTAGAAACGTTTGTTAAGAGTAAATGGCGTCTTTTGAGTTTTTTGACTAACCTTCTAAATATACAGTATGTCTTATAACCCTGACAGTCATCACCTGGTACAGTAATGTATGCTCTTTCCTGAGCCAATATTAACCAGAGAAGTGTGAGAAACCAAGCCTGCTCCTGATATCTAAGATAATGGGGGGGGGGCAGCTTTTCTCACAGGAGAAGGGGACGGTGATGTGGAACCAAAGGCGAGACAGGAACAGCCGGTGACGGCAGCGGCGCTCAGGCAAGGTCAACAGTGTCAGATGCTACAAGATTAAATCCTGCTCCTGAAAGACAGGCCTGCCTGCCAGCGTAACGGATTACCTTCTCCTGCCTGTCGGCGCTGATGGCTGTCTCCACAGTGAGTGAAGCGTGACAGCTCTTAGCCGCCGTCAGAATTCGGGTTGAATTCCAAGGTCAGGCCGCTGTGATGTAATGTTTTTTGCTCAAAGGTAATTCTGAATAAAAGGCTGTGAGATGGCATTGTGTCGTAGTGGCACAAAATGTGACATATTCAGAACCAGCTGAGTGTTCATTATTGATTTGTCTGTAAAACTGCACAACAAACAACCGTTAACCTCCATCAGCCCCAGGTTCTCAAAATGATGGGTCGTCAACCCTAAGTGGGTCAGACAGTATGTTTTGAGAAGTAGCTCTCAAAAAATGTTCCCACTGAAACTTATGTTTCCTGAAGGAAAATACTTCTTTGTAAAATACATAATGTTGAAAAAAGCAATAGAGAGGGTTAGAATGTATTTCACTACTTAGCAAAGCAACACAGAAGTACAGTTTCATCAACACTGGGTAATAAGGTCTGTTTTTGTCTTCATCTTAGTTCCACAATTTAGGTTTACAAGTGGTCTCATTTTAATGCATGAAAATAATTACTCCTGTTTTCTATTTCCTTCACATGTGACTTTGACTTTAGTTATGGACGTAAAAATCTATTGTAAATAGTAATAAATAAACTACTACCTACAGTCAAACACATCAGGCAGCCATCTTGGTCCTGCGTTGGAGAGGCGTGTCCCTGTGACCACTTCCTGGGTGTGGCGGGAGAAAATTAGAAGTTGAAGTTTTTAAATGCCTCTACTGGTTGGCTGTGGTACTACATGTGGAAATGCAGCAAGGCAGAGGAAGTAACTGATTATTTTGATGTGTAGCCTTTAACAAAAGACTTGGATAATCTTGGATGAACTACATCATAAGTGACAAAATGACTCCACCAGGTGCCGCTGTGGGTGTTGTTCCAACAGCACCCTTGACTTGGCTCTTTTTAATCAACTGAAGTCTCCAGATAGCTGTTTGGTCAACCAACGTGCTCTTGGAACCAAAACCTGCAGCCACAGTGTGGAACCAATTTGAGAACACTGCTTTAACTTTAAATACATTTAAGACATTTTTTGGATAAATATTCCACAATTAAGCTTATATTTTTGCAAATATTTTTCCAAACTTTTTTTGGAGGGTGTGGGGGCTATATTATTCCTAAATCCTTGACCATTATGATATTTTTATTGAAGATATTTTATTGTTGATCATATATGAACCATTAGTATTACGTACGTTTTTCAAACAATGAAAAACAGTAACCAAGAAAAATCACCATAAACTCCTGTGAAATATGGACCCAAAAAAAATTCCCTCTTGGCCCACCTGAGGGTTGCGACCCAGTTTTTGAGAAACAAACAAACAAAAAAACACAAATGTAAACATCTATAAATCGATATGGTTTTGATAAACATGTGCAACAAAAGAAAAGTCAAGTCCTGAAATTCTTTGCATATTTTATTTTTCTTATCATGATTTTTCTTCAACTCACACATGTCATATTTTACATCTTTGCAATAAAACATGAATACAATAGTTTTTTTTAAGGGTTTCATAGATCCAAAAATATTTAACCTTTTTTTTTTTGGATACGTAAGTTGAACCTGTCGATAGAGTATGTGCATGTGCGGATTTGATCAAGATGGCTTCACACATACGCAACGTCTCACACTCCACCCACCGTCGCCCTCTCCCCCTGGCGTCCCACCTCTATCAGCTACAGAATCATGATATTGCTTACAACGGTGAGGTTGTAAAACTTAATAATCACACATGAGCTCAACATTTTAAATACAAACATCAATGCACAAATAATCCCGCCCGGAGTGGGGGAGGGCAGGGACCTAAACCAAATGGCAGCTGATCAGAAAGAACCAAGCGAATAAATAATGATATGTGATTGGTGCAAAGTGCAAATACAAAAACAAACTTTTACATTAATCTGATTCTCTTTTTTAAATAATCAACAAATGTGGGTAAGTGAAGGTTTTCCGTTGCGACCTCAGTCTTTATTCAGCTGATTAAAGTCGCCCGTCGAGCCTGAACAGAGACTATATGTACATATTTGACAAAACAATCACCAAATATACAAAGAAAAATCATGTCAGTCTTGTGGTTGTCGTCCACGGTGGCACTGGTTCTTCGCACCTAACTTTCCCATCTCTGGCAAAACAATTACCATCCATGACACCGCCATTATTACCATCAGCCTCGTAGACATTATAATAATTATTACACATTATTTTACATACGGCAAGTCAATAATAATAAGTTAAAGGTAAAAGGCAAAGAATGAAGATGTTGATGGAAGCAAAGTCTCGTACAAAAATGTAACATATTTAGCAGAACTGAAAGAAAAAAAAAAAAAAAGTAAACGCAGTGAATCCAGAAATCGAACTCAATCAATAAGTTAAAATCAAAATCAAAAGGCATTTTTCTTCTAATGGTCAATTTGGGATCAGGCCAATAGCACCGGTCTCTAAATGATGGGAAGGGCTCGTTCAATTCTGACAGCTTCTTAATAATTTAGTCACATTGCGGGAGTCTGAATTCATAGCCCACCCATGTCATTGCTAGAATGAACCCTAACTCTTCAATATACAAGAAAAAAGATAAATAAACAGGAAGAAGGAAATTAAGGTTGAAGCTGTGAAGCTTTAAGCGTACCATCGACAGCAACTGCCCCAGTTCTGCAGTGGTACGAGTTATGACGGACCTCTAAAAGGTCTGCTTGACTTGCTTTTTTTTCCCATTCTGCTGTCTGTCTACTCTAAAAGCAGGTTTTGTCTGGTTCTTGGGGGTATTATGTGTCTGTGGAGGAAGTGATTTTCCCGCAGCACTGCCGCATCCTCAATTCTAGTGAACGTCTTAACAGAATAGAGCCTAAGATTCGGTACTTCTCGTTCCTCTCGGTACCTGCTGCAGATACACAGAAGAATGCGTCGTCGTCTTTCCCCCCTGCTCTTTTCTTCTCTCCGTCCTCCTCTTCCTCGGACAGTCCTCCTCAGTATCTGTTCTGGTGTTCGTAGTGCCAGCGGTTGAAGTCTATGTTAAATGCAACAATGCTTCCAGATGCCATGCCAGTGATCAGCGTCCTGTGAACAAGCACAGCAAACAATCACACTTATTTCTAGCACTTCAATAACATTAGCTGTTATACAGGTAATTCCATTTGGGTTGGTGTCCAAACACCTGTGCAAACTAAGGCTCGGGGACCAGAAGCGGCCTGTTGGTACTTTTAATCTGGCCCGACAAACTTCCTATTATACTTTTAATTTATATTGTCATTATCCCTCATCCTTTTTCCTTCAATGTCATCATTTAATCAACAGATAGTATAGAAAGGATTAAGGACTAGAACGTTAGCATTTTATATTTTATTCATTACTCTTACAATTTAATTAATTTATTTTTTATTTGGTTATTATCAACCAAAATTTTTGATAATATCAGAAAAATTTGAATTAACCAACTTTTTTTTACTGTAATATTTAATGGGCCTGGAGTTAAAAATAGCCTTACTTTGTCCCTTTGCTATTTAATCTTTATAATTATCTGTCTATCAACTGTCTAACTTTAATAACAACAACAATAAAGAAATCACATCGGCTGTTGTTGCTGTTTACAAACATATCAACACTGACACCTGTCTGTTAGTCTTACCTCTGGTCATGTGACAGGTCCATGGCCCGGATCCCAGCATCACATCCTGGGTAGATGTACAGCTGTTTGAAGTCACACGCCTGCCACACTTCCACCACTCCGTTGTCTCCACCCGTCACCAGGTTCTGTCCATCACTGCTCAACAGGATTGCCTGATAAAAAAAAGGGAAATCAGGGAGAACGTTGAAGCTCCAGACCACAGGAAACACCACTGTTCATTTGTAGTTGGATCAAGTCCTGAATTTATGTATTCACTGATCCAATATTAACCCGGGGTGAGGAAGCGACGTACCCGTGAGGAGTCATTGACCTCCATCTGTGCCAGCAGTTTTCCATTTATGCTGAAGTTGCAGAAGCGACCTCTCTCATAGTAAATGATGCAGTGGCCTTCGCTGGACACTGAGATGAGGCGGGGACGCTGGCAGAGCTCTGGTCCCTCCAGGGCCCTGAGGAGGTCCCCTGTGATGGTGTGGACTAGGCATGGACCCTCTGTGGAGCAAATGTAGAAATATATTACTATACTATAGAAATGAGGATGAATTCTGGACTATATTATCTCCAAAACTTCCATTCTTATTCCCCTGAAGGGAGGCACTGACTCCACTTTTTTATAATATACTGCATTATTATTTTATATTTGAATATATCATATTGCATTGTATTTTATATGTGTTGACACTAATTTCATATAAATGTGACAATAAATGTTCAGTATTTGTTCCCTTTCACTCGATTTTCACTAGACATGCATTCAATATATGTAATGTACTAGATGAATATTTAATTTCATATTACAGTCTTTTTATCAGATTGTCATGAAATAAATCTCCACAATAATGGCCAGTTACTATGTTTTTCTTTCTCTTCTTCAGTTTGTTTTCCATCATAAAGTATTATAGCAATAAGAGAAAAGAGCTGCTGCACGTTGGTGATGTTTTTATGGTTAGTACTAGTGGTTGTTGTGGGCTAAACTGAGTGATCACAGAAAAAGCAAGCGATGCATTCAGTGACTGAGGAAGAAGTTGGAATCCAGCAGCCTAAGGCAATGCAGGGAATTGAAATGTGCCTCAAGACAAATTTGCTCGAGGTGAATGATTCTGAGAAGTTCACAATTTAATTTTATATTTTCTATTTTTTTAAATGAATGATATTTATCTGTATCTGTGAGAATGAATCAGTTGCAGGTAAACACTACTCCATACTGACATGCAGTAGGACTGAAAACTGCAAAAATGCAAAAATCCAAAAACACAATTGGTTTATAGTTCAGCACTGGCTGGAACTGGTAGATTTTTCTGCAGGAACAGAAGTTTGTCCAAATGTCCAGGACTGTGCGTAACATAACAAAGACACTGTGCAAGTGCACTCCAACATGACGCGTTCACTGTTGTCAAAAGAAGTCAGACTTTATAACGCAACACATGATATTCCCCAACCATCACAAGATGAATTGTTATGAATACATTTTTTGTTCACCTCTTATATTTACCCTTCGACAAACCACCACAAAGGATTTGAGCCAGCGTTTACAGATGGACTGATGAACAATTTGCTCCAAATGTACTGTTTTATTTTTAATGAGTTAAATAAACCTTTGACAAACTGATGTCTGTGTCTGTCCCTTAGATAAAGTCAAATTACACAAACCTTTGGCTCCACTGATGACCAATCCCAGCTCTGCACAGACTGAGACACACACCACCTCGTGGTCATGTCCCGTTAGTACGGCCCTGGGAGCTGGATAGTCACCTGCAGGAGAGAAGACTCACACTTCAGTTCAACAACAACACACAGACACACACACACACACATGTGGAGGCCGACCACTCACTGTTGTTAGGGTTGTCTCCGATGATGTGGTGTCTTCCGCTCCAGTACCACAGCAGCAGAGTGGCATCTCTGGAGCCGGACACAATGTAACAGTCTCCTCCGATGTAGGACTCGGACCGGGCCAGACAAGTCACCACGTCCCAGTGGCCGAAAACAATCTGAGTCAGCTTTCCTGCAGTGACCAGGGAAGAAAGATGTCCGTGTCAATACCTGTTCAGTACTTTATTCAGAATATTTTATGTTCTTTAGAGTACAGTATCTTAAAGAAGATGCAGTGTGTTAGACAAAACAAGGATAAAAAACGCTCTGGTACGGGGAAACGTGACATTTAAATTAATTCATGAAAAATATAAGAGAAATCCGCACAAATAAGTCATCTTTCTATACATTTTTCGTATTCATTTTTGGCAAAGAAAACACCAAGGTAGTCTTACTAAAAATAGGTTTGCAATGCAGTATAGATTATTATATATGTATCTATCTATCTATATAAATATATATATGTGTGTATGAAAATAATAACAACCAGATTATTATTTATACAATAATAATAATGTAAAATATATTGTATTATTATTTATATTACATTTATTATGTATAACATCTGTAAAAAAGTTAAGCCTGTTGGCCATGAATTTTTTTTTTAAGAGTAAGTTTGACAAAAAAATATATAATTTAAAGATGTAACATATAATTTAAAGATGTAACAATCTAATCCTATATGGATCAAACTCTTTTTTACCATTAAGTATCAGTATTAAAGGTAAAGTTGATAGATATTGAAGATATTATACAGAGTTTAATCATAGCACATAAAGTAAAAAAAAGAAAATCTGTGGGCACATAACTAAGGCTACAAATAAACAATTTAGACAGAGTCAAAGTAAAAAAATATATACTGAATAAAAAGTGCAAATGCAGTTAGGCATGTTAAACTGCATGCTGGGTAATATCCAAAGGTATATACAGTTCTAAAGTGGTGCAAATCACTATAACATTCTGTATTAATGAAACACAACCAACCAGTTTCAGTGGAGTAAACGCGGAAACTCTTGTCCCAGAAGCCACAGACCAGGATGTAGCGATTGTCGGCTGTGACCACGAAGCAGTGGGTGTTGATCTGGATGCTCTGGTCGACCAGGTCGGTGATCTGACGCTTGTTCACACCCGAGTTATTGGCTGCGGTGTCATAAAGAGAGGCTGTAGGTTAATGAGGTCATGGGGGGGTTAATTATTTTCCAAGCCCATCATGGTAAATATTGATTGACTCCTACAGTTTTCATTTGCAACTTATGGAAGTGAAGCGCTAGCATTAGAGCAGCATAAAATAGTGTTCCATAATGAGGCATCTTGGCCAGTGCTGACTGTGCGTAACATCGGTAAATCTGCTGAGGGGGTGTTTAGGTACCGACCTATGAGGGGATCCATCTCAATGGGCAGGTGATGAGCCTGTTCGAGAGAGTATCCAGGTGCTCCCCGAAGGCCTGATGGGTATAAAAAAAGAAACGTTACAACGCAAACACAACAAACATGTACAATGCCACCCAAATCACACTGCTCCATACAGTGAGCCCTCAGGAAGTTATGTGGGTCGGGATGGTGCCAAGATCAGAGCACCTGGCAGTGGCGACCTGGCAGCTGTTGGATTAGAACCTGTAGCCTTGCCGACCTAAAGCTGCTCACTTAACCACTAGGCCACCACTGCTGACCTGTTTGGTGACTTATCTTAAAAAAAAAAAACAATTTAAAAAAAGGGAACTCAGAAATGCATTAATCAAGAAATCTCATTTCCGTCATGACCCTTCGTAATCACTTCAGCAAAGGTAATTACGCTTGGTCTACTCCTCTAATGAAGCAATTAACAGGGTTAATTAAAGCTATAATTAGAAAAAGTTCTATGTCAACATGCAGAAACTGATCACAATAACGGCAACTTTTATAATTGATAACAAAAACAAAGAAGAAACAAACTACAAAATCAAAAACAACACCTGACTGAGACGAGTTACACTTCCTTAAACTGGTCATTAAATGTTTCTGTAGTGGAAATGTCTTGATGGCCACTCTGACTCTACATGTTTTAGGCCAAAACTTGTTGATTCGTGAGTGTTCTATGTATAATTAAGGTAAGAATAATTAAAAAAAATAAAATAAAATTAACACAGTAAGACTTAAAATAGCTCTAACTAAATATTTAGCAGTAGAATTAACAATAAAATGAAAAAAAAGTGAAAAACCTAACAAACAAATTGTAACTAAACTGCTTGAAGTTAGTTAACTTTTCACCTGTTAATTTTTTGGTATCAAAATTTCTTTCATTGACTTTGGGGCTTGATGGTGGCTCTGATTTTACATGTTTTAGACCAAAGCTTGCTGATTCATGAACGTTTACTGAATTATGTATGATGCTATTTACTGTGCAAATACACAGAGTCTGTTGGAAGTATTTTAGGAAGAATATCTGAATTATAGAAGTAAAATAATCTACCTAAAATAATCTAGACAACACCTAGCCTTAAAAACTGCATGAATAAAGAGGCCAAGAATGAATTACCTTTAATCTACAGTGCGTGTAGTATCAACCTGTACCCAGGACTGGATTAACACTATCTGAGGCCTGGGGCTGAGGCCCTACAGATCACACTGATACCAGTCCTTTAAGAAGATATATATTTTTTTATCTTTATGTTGCGACTATGAGGCAACATAAAGTGTGTGTACCAATCTAAATTATTTTTCTATCTGCAGAAAAAATGTATAGCCCTATATACATTTTTTCCTAACCGTAATATTTTCCTACCCTTTGTTGGTGGTAGCATATTTTTATAGATAACTTTCAACCATGATATCTGTCTAACATCTTTTAATAAGAGTGTGGGTAGATATTATGGGTGTTTAAAGTAGAGTAAAATAGTATAAGTAGACTACTTCCCATAATTTAGCCATTTCACGTCAGCACCTGATGGCGCTGCCTGGGACTGCAACCCTTTTAGCCTATACTATGAATCCAGCATTGCCGATACCAAAGAGAATAAATACCAAACTATTTTAGAAGGAAAAGTTCCAGAATCTCCAACGTGAGACCCTCTGGACCTAGGTCCGCTTTCTAAACCACTAAGCCACCGCTGCCACAGGGGGCAACAAAAACCAACACAATAAGAAACTAATATTCATTGTAAAATATTGCAGTGTTGTTGCTGAGTGCCACCACTATGTCATTAGTTAGTCTCGTCCAGCAGGACAGATAACCTGAGTCAACCTTCACCGTTGCTCTCGACCCCCTGAAAACTCACCGACGGTGTTGTGCCAGCGGTTGACAGCAAACAGCCGGCTGCAGGTAACGGTGACGGCCGCTGGTATGCTGAGGTGAGGGAGGGTGTTGGCCGCGACGTGTGTGACGGGAGAGTTGGAGGGAAACTTGAGCACCATGATGACATCCTGCTGCATCTGATCCTTAAACATCAGAGGACTCTGGGGAAGGAAACACTGGTGAGACAGACAGAGAGAAAGACAGAGAGAGGGAGGAGAAGGAGAACGACGGGAGGGCGAGGATGGAAGGAGGGAAGAGGGGAGAGACAGAACAGATGGGAGAGAGGGATGGAAGGGGAGAGTGTATATTAGTGGGAGCACAGGGTCAGAGCAGGTGCACACACTGAGGGTGGCTCTGAGCCCAGCAGAGCAGATGGAGACTCTGGCTGGTCTGGGATCAGGGCTCACAGATGCGGGTGGACAAGGAGGGCTGAGCTGTGGAGACACCGAGGCCTCGTAGCACTGAGGGGAGCAGGGGACGTGACACGGCTATGACAGGGAAGGACTAGGTTTGCAAATAGCATTACATACTGTCCTGTTGTATGCAATGTAAAAATCACATTCATTGTTATGTTACTTATTATTTCTTCTTAAAAATGATTGTTGGCAACGATATAAAAATAGCTGAGCTGGTGCATCTTGATTCAGAGCTGTGATCACATGACTGAAAATCCTGCTAATGTACTAGAGGTGATGTAGAAGTTTGACTCACACATTTATTTGAATCAAATCGAGAGCCTAAAAATATGCATCATATCGAACTGTGAAATATTCAGTATCGCACACATTAGGATTGAATTGGAGTCTTTGTTTCTGCTTAGTTTTTACACCAGAAATCCAATCCAAGACAAGGATTAAGACGGAATTTGACCCACAACCTTATGCCTGCTACTCATCGTCGTCTTACCAGGTGCATTGCAGACGAGCGTGGTGGGTGTGGCTCTATCAGCAGCTGGGAGGGGATCTGACCATACTGTTGAATCTGAGCCTCGATGACCTGGAGGAATCACAGAAAGATGACAATCAACAACTGAAATGTGTAAACATTTTCCATCTCCTCCTGTCCTCTGTATCTTCAACTCTAACTCCAACTACTTCCATGTCCTCCCTCACTGCATCCATCAATCTCCTCTTTGTCTCCTACCTGGTAGCTCTATCTCTAGGATCATTCTTCTACCACTGTCCCTCCTGTGAAGATGTCCAAACCATCTCAATCTGGCTTCTCTAGCTTTTTTTTTGTAGTACTGTCTTAGTAGTTTTGTAGTTTTGTTGGTTGTTGCAAATCTCAAAATGTTGTCAATTGATTTTCTAGAATTAACATCTTTAATACCCTGACCGATACAACCGTCTTTGGTCGTAGCTTTGTAGCTGTAGAACTACATCTGCTAATGTAGCAACAGAATGTGCTGAATAGCGACCTCTCGCTGTGCAGACTCCAAATTGTCCAAGTTGATGGCTCCCTCGTAGGACAGGAAGTTGAAGACGTTGAGAGCTCTGACTGCCTCCGGCCCTCGCTGCTTGTAGCCAAATATTAGATCGATCCACTGGTGAAGCTGACATGAAACAAACTCGCTTTCCAAAGCCTGGTCAAAGGACAGAGACAGTGGAGGACATCTTAGTAAGAGAGTATTCTCCATGGTGTTGACCTGACTCTGGTCCTTTGGAAAGGATTGAAAAACGCATTCATCAAAAAAAATCCCTCACCATCCGGTTAATTCTGACAAAATCTTCCGGTTTCTTGGCCCAGACGGGAAGCTCCACGTCACACGCGGAAACGCCATCATCACGAACCCCAAGCTCGTACTCGTTGCTGTTGACGAACATCTCGGGCAAGTAGTAGAACTCAGGGATCAACTCCTGAGAGGAGACACAGGGTTTTTATTATGTTTTTACCAAAGCAACATAAAATAGAGAATAAACCAGCATCTATTTTATCTATATTTCGGAATTCTTGCCTTGACATCAGCTGTGTCCCTCTGACAGTTCCTCCATGCACGGCCGATGCCAGAGAACGCTCTCTCGGGATGATCAAACTTGCAGTCATTGGCGTTGAGGAAAAAAGTGGTGAACGGCTCCTGCAGGCACGAGTAAAGAAGGTTTAATGTTGCAGTCAGCTTCAGCCTGCTGCCCTACTTTCAGAGCTTTTGCGCAGCTTCTATTTTATTCGTCTCAAATGGGTTCTTACTATTCTAAGCATCCACATCAGTGTTGAATGAGCAGTGGAGTATAACGTAGTATAGTGGTGAGAGGGCGTGCTGTCGTCATCCCAGGTCTCGTAGCGCTCTGCATAAAATGCTGCCCGCTTTGGGTTCAGTGCACCTATTGGCTGTAAAAGAAATGTTAGCGTCTTCACCTTTTCTCTGGGCAGATCTGGGAAATGTTGAAAACCAGGTGCAGTGACAGAAGGTTCTCTAACCTTTGAGAGGTCTCTGAAGTTTCCAGGTAGAGTGAGATCCAGTTCTTCTGAGTCGTAGTTGGTCAAGACCCAGGGGAAGATGGGATACTGGTTCAGATCATTGTAGGTCCTCCCTGCAGGGAAATAGGACGGAAATTGTTGGTCGGAATCATAAACCTCTAGACGAAATGTCGTACTCTGTGATTTGACTCTTGTTGAAATATATAAGACATGATTAAAATATATTCAAAAATTCAATCGACACGTTTAGATAGATATGGAATTTAATTCCATGGGAGTAACTTTTGGGAATCTAAACTATGTTTAAACATGTTTTTATGTTTGCTGCAAGACTCAGTTCCACCTTATTTAAAAAAAAAAAATGTGTATTATGAGTAAATGTGTCAAACTTTCCCAACTCTGGAACAAATAAAGTACTTAAATCCACTTTGGAGAACCCGAAACGCTATTACTCTGTAACACAATCTGTTATTGTAAAATAAATCAAGATTTTAACCAGTAAATGTAACAATTTTCTCACAGATAACCCAGAGGATCAAATATAAAAAGAAGAATCCCATTGTTAAATCAATAATTTCATTTGACACTGTGTGACTTTGCTATGAATTTCACCACGATTGTCAATCTGACCCAATTTTTGGCTCGAGTCGTTCAAACATGTTTGAAATCCTGCCGATTTGCCAGAGAAAATAGATACAGAGGAGAGAACTAGTAAACAACACAGAGCATCAACAGATTATTGTCGTCACTTTTTCTTTTTCTGTTTGTATGTCTTTGTCCATGTATGTATAAAATTAGTTTTTGTTTGCAGAGCATTTTTGTCATTGTGTCTCAAAGAGAAACCGTGTGCATCCACAAATCTGGCACAAAGAGCTTCTTCCGCCTCTTCCTCCTCCTCTGTGTTTATTTTTTGCGTTGGTAACAATCAATAAAGTTTTCTTCTAAGAATCTGAAAATAAATCTTCTTTGTCTTCATCTGTATTGACATTACATTATATTACTTTATGTTAGCTCTTTGGCAGATGCTTTGTTCAAGGAAGTTCTCGTTACAGGAGAAGGACGTGTCCTGTATCATCCTTTATTGTCAGCGGTCCAATCATATCTTCTCATTGGATCATACAGTGTGAGAACACCAGTCATGAATTGCGATCACCCCTGTGTGTGTACGCCCAGCTTTAGACTGTCCTTAAAACATATGTTCTAGGAGGACTAAGACAGATGTCTTCACCTGCAATGGTGTTGAGGAACATGAGGTACTCAAAGTTGGAGATCTCTCTCCTCTGCCAGCGCTGGGTCATGTTGGACGACTTGAACAGCTGACGAGGTGTGGCCAGAGAAATCCGCCTGAAGAAATACATGCTCGTATACATAAATATTCTTTATGTTGTCAAGACAAAATAATATGTCTTCCTTAAAATACCGCCGATTACGACCAGTGGGAACCCAGACCTACCTGGCCTGTGGGAGACCGTAGCTCGTTCCTACTCCCACTCGAGGCAGGCTATAAACCACCCGTTTAACTGTGGCCTGGTCAGGGAAGTTGAACATCACGGACGCTGGAGAAAAAAAGAGATAACATTAAGTTAGAAAATTGCTATCCTGTCGGAGGCACGTCCAAACTGCAAACGATTACATGGGGTAAATAATTATCATATTTAAACACATATGGACAATATATAACTATGTGCGGACGAAAGGGAAAACAGTGGAATGGAGCAGAGGTGGAGAAGGTGGAGGAGTTTAGATACTGAGGATCAACTGTTCAGAGCAGTGGAGACTGTGGAAGAGAAGAGAAGAATAGAGGACAGACAGGATGGAACAACTGGAGAAAAGAGTCAAAAGTCAGCTAAGGTGAAGGGAAAGGTTTACAGGACAGTTGTGAGACCAGCCATGATGGAGGGAATAGAGACACTAGGAATAGGTAGAAGACAGGAGACAGGGGAGGTGGAGGAGTTAAAGATGCTGAGGGTCTCTTTAGGAGGGACAAGGATGGACAGGATCAGGAATGAGGTGATTAGAGGGACAACACAGACAGGAAGGTTTGGAGAAAAAGCTAGAGAAGACAGATTGAGATGGTTTGAGGAGGGACAGTGGATACATTGGTAGAAGAATGATCCTAGAGATGGATCTACCAGGTAGGAGACAAAGAGGAGATTGATGGATGCAGTGAGGGAGGACATGGAGTCAAAGCAGAAGATACAGAGGACAGGAGGAGATGGAAGACAATGATTCACAGTAACAAAACCTGAAAATGGGACAGAGCTGAAAGGAGCAGAAGAAGTAATAAATTTATGAATTTGAAGTGGATCATAAATGGAAATGACTTAAATTTGATGCGATATTTAGTGACAAATCTTCAGACTCACTTCTGTTGGCCATGAAGACTTCTAGTCCTACATTCTGCAGCAGGTATCGCCTTGAAAACACAGCTCTGATCTCACTGAACATCCATTTCCCATGCAGACCCTCTGAGTAGGCCAGAACCTGAAGAAGAAGAAATGACCGAATCTGTACCAGGCTGCAGACAAAACAAAAAAAAAATCCAAAGACACTGTGCTCTTACTTTGGCGTCCATCTTCTTGAACGCAGGATCTTCTTCATCCACCTCGAAGTAGATTTCTGTTGTCGTGATGGACAGAGTTCCTCGAGCCACAACCACTGGAGCTACCAACTGAGCGGGAGTGCTCAAAACCACAGGTCCTGGAGGGACAGTGAATACTTGAGGAAACCACAGGTAGGCAGAGATGTCGCTGAGGCGGTGAAAATCTCATTATATACAATGGTTATCAGAGGGTTCCACACAGATCAGATCATTTAAAGGCACACAGAGCAGAAAAAGTTATTTTATGTTAGTATGTTTTGATTATATTTTTTGGTTCTTCTACTTCCATAAAGCTGGTGACCATGGATAAGAAGCGGATGAGGCGTCTGAACAACGTGATGATTTGGCAAAGAATTACTCTTTTAACAACATCATCTTGATTCTTGAGTCATTGTCTAGTTCTTTTAGTAAGATATTTTTGATTTTTCAAGGAACAGAACAGTAACAACAGACGCCCACATCCTTTTCCTTCACATGGTCAAAGATGTAAGTCAACCAGAATTTATGGGAACATCTTGAATGATTTGGAAAAAAAAAAAACTTTTTTAGTGATTTGTTCCATTAACATCTGGTGAATCAGCTGCTCAGTTAAAGACGCTGTGAAACTTTCAAACTTGCCTTTGGAGATAAAAAGTCTTGGGCGAAAACGAACTAAAAACGAGAGTCATACAGTACATGGTCTGTTGTTAGGTTGCTCTGTAACACAGTGTCCAAAAGCGTGCGTCTTCATCCCACCCTGTTACCTGCAAGATTATCGATCTCTTTTTCCTGTAGCAGACTGACAGCATCATCGTCTCCCTCCAGCATCAACTCTGCCTCAGGGCTCTGGGCCACAACAGACTGACTGCGGAAATTCTTCTTGGACTTGACTCCCTCTTCCTCTTCTTCTTCTTCTGTCCCTGTGTGTTTGAGTATTGAGTTCTAGTCATTAGCTCGGTCTGCAAGAAAATCCATCCGACATCTGACGGAGCAAAAATGTAACATATTTCCAATAATTTACGTCACGCACCATATTCCTCCAGGGCTTTGAGCGATACGTCAGCGTGAGTGGATCCAAAGGCATTTCGTACAAACCTCCGTCTCCTCCTCAGGTCGTCCTCCCAGTAGTCCAGACGCCAGAAGTCATGTAGTTGACTAAGAACCAAAAACAGAGAACAAAGAGTTAAGGCCTCGAAATGTACATAAAAAAACAACAGTGAAAAAACACTTACAAAAATGTAAAAAAAAAATAGTGTAATGTACTCTAGGACTGAGATTCATGCAAAGGACAAGGTTGATGCCCATAGATAGCTGGATAAAAGGGAGACCTGTGGACAGGTAGATATTTAGAAACAATTTTACCTCAAATATTTTGACAATTTTCCGAACTATAAGTTGCACCAGTGTATACGTCGCAGAGCAATAGAATGCATAATGTAAGAATAAAACTTATGTTTATAAGTTGCTAAGAAGTAAACGAAGAAAAAGAAGTCGCAATAGTGCCCTCTTGTGGAGTGTCCCCCAACCTTTTTTGCGCCACCGACCAGTAAAATATCTCGTACTATTTTCACGGACCGGTAGTTAAGTTGTAGCAGATAAATACCCCTTAATAAAATATTATTTACAGTGTTCTGAAATATTTTCCTACCTATAAAATCTTCCTACCCGAATTAACTAAACATAGGCACAACAAGGAATTCTCAAGTGCATACAGCCTATAACTTTCTGCGACGAGACCAGTATAAAAGGTTCTTGTATCAATGACTCTGCATCATTTTGAGTTTATTGTTGTTGTCTTCACTATGAAAATATTTCCTAATCAAATATAGTTGCATTATTGATGATGGAATCCTAGCCATTCTATTGGTCAGTTCTTTTGTTGATATGGGTATGGATCAAGAGCAAATAATAGTCCGATGGTGCCAAGAAGAAAAATTATTTCTCTGGGGCCCGGCACCAATTCACCCACGGACTGGTACTGGTCCCTGGCCCAGAGGTTGGGGACCACTGCTCTAGTACATACCAATGTGAAAATAAAAACATGAATTAAAACATTTTAATATAAGTCACACCTGAGTATAAGTCGCCAACCCTGACTTTCAGTCTGGAAAACATGGTAAATCAATCCAAATTTTGTCAACTGTTTTTTTTTACCATCTGGGTTTGTCAGTAAAAATGTAAAAAAAAAAAAAAGATTTAAAACTGCACCCAGATCAGCTATTTTACAGAGTGATTGGTTAATAGCAGGACCCCTTCATTCCTGATGTGAATACCATTGTTGAAAAAATAAATGTACTTTAATTATTTTTATACTTCTATGTATTACCTCATTGGTCCACTTAGCATAGTACATTTCCACAGAGACGACCTAATGGCAACATGTTCCCTAACTGCCCGTGTTAACAGGTTCATTAATTGCAGATGTTCACGTGTCAGGCAGCATCAACATGTGCTTAAATCCACTCTCGAGCAAAGTAAAACCTACCAGGAACAGATTATATAAAAAAATACATATATATTCAGCTCGGAAGTACTTCCATTTGATGGATTTTGTCAAACTAATTAAGCAAAAATCAATATCTATATCCCCAAATCTGCCGTACGTCTCCTCTATTGTGATGCAACAATGTTTAATTCACTGCCTCGATTTTCTGCTAAACTCTCCTGCTTCATTCCATTGCTGGTGGACAGCAAGGACGCCGAGCGTCAGCTGCTGCAGAAATGAACTGACAGCTGCTCACCAGGGGGCGGATCTGAGCAGCGAACGCCTAGCGAGGTGACGTGTGTACGAAACACACCGATCTGTCTCATGCAGCCACGGGGCAGCTGTAGCAGTAAACCCTGCTTTGCATAGAAATGAGTCTCGCTGCATCACAGCACTGACTACAAAGACATTAAGTTTATGAAATTTAGATGTTTTTTTTATTTTTTTTTTCCTGCGATTCTGCAATTTGTCTGCGCTAGATTTACGACTTGAACAACACCCTCGTGTGCATCAATTCCTACGGCAATTCATTCATCGTTACACAGTGTGACTTTTACCATATTCACACAAATTAGTGATAATATATATGTAGGTAATTAGTCACGGCGATGGCGAACGTGTCTGATGGAGGCCGTCGCTGCTGCGGCCTTGATAATCACTGCACGCGCTGATCCACTGCTTCATTACATGCCAGACACGTTTTTATGGGAGCACTCAAGCGGAGTAATCCCTCCTGTCAACGACGCCCTGCATAACAACGATTTGAGATCTGTCCAACGGCACACGGTGACACGCCGGCTCCTCTCACCTCTGCGACATTGTCCCCCAGGCACCGTGCTTATTGGTCAGGATGTTGAGGATCTTCTGTTTCAGCTGATTGGCGGTCACGTGATCCCTGTGCTTAGCTGCGCTAATGAGGTGATCGCACATTTTCTCCTCTTCCCTCCGGTCCGCAGCATACTGGGCACAGTTGGACTGAAGGGGGAAGAGAGCAACAGGACGATGAATAAAAACCCTAACACTGATGATATGACATTGACGACGGGCTAACCTCGGCGTGAGTCTTTGCAATGACCCACGCTGCCACAGGAGGCACCGTTAAGTGTGTAGCAGCAACGTCCTAGCAGCAAAAAGGGAGCCGCCACGTATGGCGTATGGTTCCACTGGGAATCAAACCCAGGACTCTATGTTTCCAATGTGCTATAGAACCACTAAATAAATCTTATCATTATCTTATCTTATCATTTTAACTAATGAGTTTTAACAGCTCCATTTGAGAATTTTTTATTTAATAAAGAAAGATGAAAAAGATTATAAATTATTAAGATTATAGATTATATAGATTTTGGATTAAAATAGCATATATTTATAGAAACACCTAAATATATATTAGTTTTGTACTCAGTACTGGTAAGTACTAAAAGAAGGACTTTCGTTGGTTTGTATAGGCACACGGTGAATCAACAATTCCCATCTCCCCTTGTTCTCTGCATCTTCTACTCCGACTCCGTCTACCTCCATGTCCTCCCTCACTGCATCCATCAATCTCCTCTTTGTCTCCTACCTGGTAGCTCCATCTTTAGGATCGTTCTTCTACCAATGTATCCACTGTCCCTCCTCTGAACATGTCCAAACCATCTCAATCTGGCTTCTCTAGCTTTTTCTCCAAACCAAACCTTCTTACGACTTCATTCCTACTTGTGTCCATCCTTGTCTTCTTGTCCTAATGATCCCTGTATACAGTGTAAAAATCTTCTTCACCAGTCATGTGTTCAAAGATATTCTTAAAACTAACATTTCTTTCTTGTCTAACTGAATACTCCTGCGTAAAACCAGTTCACCTTTTGTGAAATGTATATAGATAATAATGCATTCCATGGGATTATGGTATAGGATCATTCCAACATGGTTGGAGACAGTTTCTAGGTGACCAGCATGTTGACGATCAACAATAAGGATATAAATACCTCAAACTCAGCATGTTTGTGAACATCCTCTGCTCTCTGCCTGTTCAGAATGAACTCTGCTTCATTGGCAACACGCACAATGTGGTCCTTCATGGCGTGACACAGAAGCCTGAGGAAGAAAATAATTACAATGTTGTTCAGAAAGTAGCACAAGCCCAACAACTACAATTCACGGCTAAACCACCAGACTACAACGCCGTTGAGCGAATGTAACGGTGAGGGCGTTAATTTGTTTGTCTCTTTTGTGTTTGAATTAAGTTCAGTACTAACACTGCGGTGGACGCTAAAGATACATTAACAAAAAAAACAAAAAAACAAATAATAGACCCTGAAAATAGGCCAGCACAAATCAGCAATAAACTTAATTGTGCTCTAATGATCAGACTTCCTACTGAACACACATGGCACTGTGCAATTTTCCCCACAAGGGCTCTTCCATTAGTCGTTAAGCACTGATAACAGTGTTTGCATTTAGCGGAGAATCACCGGAAACTACGCAGAGGTTACAATCAGTGTGTTTGATGGATTACCTGCCCTCGTTGATGAGCTCGATGAAGGCCAGACCTGCGTTCTTCTGAATTGAGTTCTGCCACTCCTGATTGAAGAGCACACGTCACATTAATACTGTATTTTACAAAAGAATGAAATTCAGTTTTTAAATTCTGGCCTTTTGTTGTATTTGTTAAGAATTAACTTTTGCCTCTCATGCTACCAGTACCTGTTGTACCTCACCTTTCCTGAAGGGGAAACCAATCAATCTATCTATCTATCTATCTATCTATCTATCTATTCATCCATCCATCCATCCATCCATCCATCCATCCCTCCCTCCCTCCCTCCCTCCATCCATCCATCCATCCATCCATCCATCCATCCACCTTCTAGCAATGGTTGTATAAATAAAGGCAATCACTGCATTCAGTGTAAGATGTTTGTGCATATGAAAGAAGACAACAGGAAGCTGCTGCTGCTGCTGCTAAAAGCCTAAAACTATCAGACATCCATTAGCCTAGCTGGCTCTCAGAGTTGCCAGGGACACATGGGAGCATCTCCTGTTACTTCCACCCATCCCCGCAATCAATATCTGGACTCGGGTTCTCTTTCCTAGACCTCTAATGTCAGACAATCACTGGAGCCGGGGGGTAATACTATACATGCTGACGAACAGAGAGCCAGGAAAGGGAGTGGTGAAAGGAAAAAGCAGAGTTGAAAGTGTGGGAAGATGAAAGCAGTGGACAGTGAAGGACTGTGCTGAAAGGTTGGGGAAAGCAGAGACATCTGAAGATAGAGGACGAGGCTAGAGAAGGAGAAGGACCAGACGGGACCTCGGTACTAGAGTTGAGGACATAAAAAAGTCTGGGGAGGGAAATGAGCGTCTCTAAATTTAAGAGCTGGACGACGAACTGAGCTGCTCACCTACATCATCGGGAGAAAGCTGTGAAATGGTAAGTGCTTCTGCTGTTGTTCCTTTAAGGCTCATTTAGAAAGAGAGGCTAATGGCGGCGAATGCAATGAGTTCTAAATAAATGGCCCGAGGAACATTGTGGCTTAGGTTGGCTGAGATTTGGAAATTTACATTTCAAAACCCAGGATAGGACGTGTTTAGGTTAATGCAAGTGACAAGAATTAGAAAAATGTTTTGCTGCTTTTATAAAAATATGATAAGCCTTTAAAAGCTGCTTTATAGGCATAAACCCATATTATATGACATCTGCACTGCACCCATTGTAAACATGACCTTGGTGCAAATGATGGATCCATCAATCTTTTTCTGAATGCTTTCAACCTGGGCTGTTATTGAGTATCATTTCCAAAAAAAATGACATGAACTAGAAGCAAAATCGTTTAAGTTTGGACCAATTGTACCAGAGGTAATATGGAGACACAGGGGCCTACTGACCTGAGAACAGAGCAGCATCACCAGCTCTACCACGGAGGTGCTGGACTTCATGCAAACCAGACCTGCGGAGAAAAAGAAACGCCGGACAAGTCAGGAGAAACGAAAACCACCCGACGTAGAGACAAAATTCAGATTCCAAATAATTATCCTTAAAGTCTTAGTTTTCTTTGACTTTGACTAGTGTTTACAGGCGGAATATTTTGACATTGTATAAAATACATGCAACAGAGAAGACAGGAACGAACAGCGGCAGCAAAAATAGGAGGAGAAGATTCAGGGGAGGTGATAGGAGGAGGAGAGGGCAACATAGAGACAGTGGAAAACAGGACAGAGACAGGACAGAAACAGGACACCAGAAAGCAGGTGGCGAAACGGTAAAAGACTGTCCACCACCAGGAGCGTTAGCACCGAAACTAACTGATATAAACAGTTAACTTTCTTGCCTGACGAACGA
Organism: Paraplagusia blochii; assembly: GCA_016785265.1. Lineage (NCBI taxonomy): Eukaryota > Metazoa > Chordata > Actinopteri > Pleuronectiformes > Cynoglossidae > Paraplagusia > Paraplagusia blochii. The sequence continues at coordinate 141,391 of JAFBJS010004655.1, forward strand.
TTAAAGCAGCTCGAAGACACCCAGTCACTCACTGACCAATCACACGTCTTACACTTTTTACCTCTCAGTCTTTCTCATACCCAAACGCCACGGTGAGGGACAGTGAATGGTGAGACTCCACACAGAGAGACGCCAGTTAGAGAAAAAGGAGCCGTGTACAGCACCTGTACCTTCTATGAGCAGTTCCTGCCCATGGCTACCCAGCAGAGTCCTGGACAGGAAGGGAGCGAAGTCCACAAAGATCTCCCTCAGCAGGGGGGCCACCTTCTCCAGGGCTCGCTCCAGCTTAGTGGTGATGCTGTGGTGCAAGCGAAACAAGCAGAGGTGGCGTGAGGATACAGTTATGCATTTCCATGCAGGCAGAAGAAGCAGAGGTGGGAAAGTAATCAGAGGGAGGAAGGCCATGCAAGGACAGATGACAAACCCAAGACAAACTCCAAAAAAGAACAAGGAAAATCCAGAGAGAGATCGAATTTGGAATGATCAGTAAAAATGGCTAAAATGGGCACAGAAGACAGGAAACTCAGAGAATGGAAAAAGGCGCACGATGTCTGGGTTGGTTTTTAGACTAGAAGCTGGGCCAAAGAATGGAAGAGGAATTGAAAAAAGGAAAAAAAAAGTTTACTTAAGTGTTTGGAACCAGATTTTATTTACTTTGTATCTTTATAGTGCTTTAACACAATTCATAGTGTCGGTAGTGTGACTTTGTTTGCAGCGGAAAATAAAACAAAATATATCTTCCTAACCGTAGGATAAATCGTCTCAAGCTAAGGACACACAAGATTTTATCCACAGTCCTCAGTTGGGACGAGTCTGCTGAAGCTGCAAATGGTGACTTTGCCAAGGTGGCATAAAAGTACGGTGTTGAAATGTGTTGCGAAAACAATGTTCAGACACAAGAAAAACTCCAAAGAAAACTGGAGTAGAAAGTTAATCCGCACTATTGGAACTAGTAGGATTCCCAAATCGTATGGACTAGACTAGGAATTGTTGGACCTGTAGAAGGAGCGTCCCATGTGGTACAACTACAATGAGACCGATGTCTTCACTCTGTGTCCATTAGCCTATAAACGACTCAATCTTTATCCTTCATCAGATGGAAGCAGTCATTGAAAAACTAACTGCTAACTGAAATCACAATTGAAAATAAAAATGAACAAAGTCTGTGAAAGTTGTCTCGTGTGTCCCCAGCTTTAGACGAGGCAACATACGTTTTTGATACACATTGGCCCTGTGCGTAAACAGACGCATGAGTTGGTTTAAAGTAAACCAGTGTTTACTTGGAGTCAGGTTTAAATGTGGAGTTTGGTGTTGGTGTCACAGAACTCCCATATCAGTGAGTTGATTTTTTTTTTTTTTCATGATAAATGTTGGAAAGAGAGAGGCTGAAAACTGTCTCTGTCTCCTACCTTCACTGGCCATTTTATTAGGTACACCTCAGCAGACGTCAACGGTCATATATCAAGGCATAGAGATGCTTAAGAGAACGGAGTATTAGACTAGGGTGTAAAAGTAAAAAAAAAAAAAAAGACTTCAGATTGAGATGTTTAATGCGACGTGGCCTGTTTTTGACAATCCGGCAGAGTTCACAGATTATTAAAAATGGAATTTCTACGTCATAAAAAGATGTGCAGTGTCTTGTTGGATGAATCCTAAAAAAAGGATTATGTTGTGGCCAAAAAGAATGAAGGGAATTCCAAGAACTACTGGCAAGATGTACCTAATAAAGTGACTTTTCTTATATGGTATTAAAAAATCAGTAAAATTTTCCAGGAGAGGCCGGGCGCAGCAGAGGGTGTGTGGTGGAGGAGGGGCAGAGAGGGGGGAGGGACGAGTATCTCCTTGCCTAAAACACTGTCCTGCATCTCGGGGTGTTGCCTGGAAGCCTGGGAGAGAGCTAAAAGAGTTGAGCTCAGGGGGCGTCTGACCGCTGCGCAGCGCACACTGCGCCACCTCACAATAGGCACTGCAATACAAACCACACACACATATACAGACATGCACACTGATTAAGGAACATGTGCACACGTGCCTACACACTCATATTTGAAACACTTCTGGAAGGACACACAAGTGCACATGGGCTAACAGACAGTCAGGAGCGATTCAGTACAGAGTGCTAAAATGTTCTATCCTCGTGTTTGGAGTTATTTTTATTTAAACGCTAAAAAAAAAAATCTAAAATAGATGTGCAAAATACAACTTTTAGATATTCTCGAAACAGACCAAAAGGTATATATATTAGTTTTATTATTTTGTGAAATGACAAGGTAAGGCATAAACTTAAGAGTAGAACAGCCTGCATCAGGTTTGTTTTTGTTGTTTTACTTGTGACATTTTAATATGACTTGTCACCACAGCATAAACTAACACATAATGCAATAAATGGGCTCAAATTAATGTCCTTCTTTGTGAAACTAAAGAAATATTTCTTACAAGTTGTGTCCCAATAGCAACTTGGAATATGTAATGTAGTACTTTCAGATCCTAAAATCCTAAAAGTCTAACCGTATTGCAATACAACTGTGTACAAGAATGGAATGTAAGTCATACTCTAAAGTGTAAAATGAAAATTGAATGGAAAAAAAGGACAGGCACCCGAGAAAACAATGTAAAATAAACAAAGTTATGAGGAGGGAAAAAAGAAAGAGTGATCGCAGCCATTAGGAGCGTTGCGATGCTGAGAGCGCAGACCTCATATTCTCCATGGTGTCTTCTGGCATCGGCGCCACTGTCTGCACCGCCGGCAGGTTCTTACTGGTCGCTCCGTTGACGAAGGACGAAGAGGAGGAGGAGGAAGAGGAGGCCGAGTCTGTGGCACCTGGACAAAAAAAGAAAACAAACGGAGATGATGTGAAACAAGTGAGGCGTTATGGTAACATGATTTAAACAAGTGTGGAATAATAATAAGGGAAATGTAATAATGTTCAGATCAACTGTGACCAAATTCAATTTGGATCGTGCTGCTTGTCTTCTGGTAATGTCCCCTCGTTTGTGAGAATAGCTTTGCAATCAATACCGAGAATCCATTCCAGGGAACAAATCCTCGCCCGGTCCATTTTGCATGTTTGATGCGGCGCAATATATCTGCACAGCCTTGGCCTACGATCCACTCGGCTCTTACTGGTCCTGCTGAATGTGACGCCGCTGAGTAACAACGCTGATCTGGTGTCAGTGATTTGGAGGAGTTGGATTTGTGTGTTGTTGTCTACGTGTTTACAGCTTTGTTATTATGATTTTCTGTTGAAATAAACTCACGACAGAGTCATGAGAGGTCTGAACTACAGGGGGAGCAAAAGATTTTAGATACGACAAAATAATAATTGTAATAATAGTGGGAGAAATTGGTGTCCTAGTGGTGAGAAAGTGGACTTTGGTCCAGGTTCAAGACCCTTGGCTGCCAGGTTGCCACTGTGGGGCTCTGATCATAGCACCATGCTGACTCACTTAACTTCCTGTGGACTCACCACCCACAGGAAGTCTCACAGTATGGGCTATGTGATTTGGGTGGTGGTCGTGGAGATGATGAATGAATGAGTGAGTATTTATTTTACATTCTGAGGCTTTGGATAATCTCGAAGGTAGAAGACAATCAACCACATTTTGGCCTGAAAAAAGTAAATTTTGGACAAAACCATAAGTCATGATGACGCAAGCAGAAATCGCTGTGAGCACAAGCTCGTCTGGAAGTTCTAACGTATGTTGAGTGTGGGCGTATTGCAATACATCTAAAAAATACCCATGGAAAGTGATTTGCAAAATAATGAATGCTGAAATTTCATCCAAAAAAAATCTCAACTTCACGTCCAAATATCCTGTGATCCTGATGAGCGCAGTGGGTCATATTCAAAAAATAGGCCAGACTGAATATTAATTGAAAAATAAAATGTAAATATTTCCCCTTCTCCAAATATTCAATGCAGGGGCGGTCCTAGGGTCTCTTGGTGCCCCCACCCTATCAGTGCCCAAAGCAAAAAAAATAAAAAAATTTGACCAGGCCTCATAGTGTCCGTCTCTGAGTGTTGCAGCTTACAACATGTTGATTTTTGGGAACATCAAAGATGGAAAAGCTGCTTAATATTTTCAACATATGAGAAATAAAATCTGAAATAAAACACTTTCATTTATCTGTAGCCTTTCCAGATCCGTTTTATATTTTTACAGACCTACAACAAAAAAAACAAAAATGTCTGTGCTATAATAAAGACCATTAATCACTAATACTACAAACCCTATCAGTATAAAAGGGCTTCATAGTGATGGCCCAACAGTAGTGAATATTTGATATGGTCTTGCGGGCCAAATATAATTACACAACGGGCCAGATTTGGCCCCTGGGCCTGAGTTTGACACCAGTGATATGGACTGTTAGCACAAGTTTTACTGAGATCCTCTGTGCTTTTTCACAACTGTACTTGATCCACGTTATAAAGATCATTAGAGAAAAAAAATGAATTGATCCAGCTATTGTCTTTTATGTATTTTGTGTTTTATGAGAAAATATTTTTAATTTTGGAATTATTCAGCAGAGCGGTAGGGCTGTACATTATCATTGGACGTACACACAATTGTGGACCAGTTTATTGTCCATTCATACAATTATTAACACAGACAGATCTCCAGACAACGTTAGGGAATTGGCCGAAGCCCAATTAACTCAGTCGATTGCACATGACACTCTTATCCTCAGGGTTGTGGGTTCAAGCCCTATAATGGTAGAATCATTAATTCTTACTTGTTCAGAAATATTGTTTCTCACTTTGTACACAGATGACCTAAAACCAAAGAGTTATTTATGAGCCGTTTTTAAAAAAAACATTTTCACAGATTTAACCTGAACTCTTGTTCAGTTCAAACACATCTCACCCTTGACTCTCCCATGTGCCACTTTTTTATTTAACCTTTGCCTGAGCTAAAACTCATTTTAAAACACTGCGGTCGACATTATTGGTTTACTTTGTTCCACTTTCAGCTCGCGCCGGCTGCCAAAAAGAACAAGAGAGATTTAATCACAAGGTTTTGTAGCAGCAGCTGAGATGCTGTTCCATCGATCTGCCTTTCAATCACTCAAGGCCTCTCAACCACAACCCTTTTCTCCGACTGCATTCTTGCTAATTTCTGCCTCTTCTGCACTGAAGGACCAAAACTAAAAAAGTGGCTGTTGAAACACAAATGGACACAAAGTGTCTTAACTCACCTGTAGTGTTGATCATGCTCTTGGGCGTGGCTGTCGCAGCAGCAAAAATGTTGGGTGTACTGCCCGCAGCAGCAGCTCCACCAGTGGTGGGCGTGCCCACAGTGTTGACTGACAGGCTGCCTGGTGGTGGTTTTTTGACTGGAACCACAACACTCCTACAAAAAAAAGAAAAAAAGAAAGAAAATCCTCTCAGTTTGGCTATTTAGTTAAAAGAAAATATACAAAATACTTAAAATTATGATTTAGTTTTCAATCTTTTTTTTTTTTCATTTTTAGATCAGTGTTTAACAAACCTGTCAAAGGAGTGGAACTGCATCGGCAGCATGGGGTGAGTCTTCAGGGCAGGGTCTGGGTGAAATGATGTTGGTCCAGACTCCTGTCCTAAATCTCCACCATCAACTGGAGCAGCAACCAGGCTCTTCAGGATTTCCTGAAAGGTGGAAATGGAAACAACAAGAAACTCAGTTAGTTGAGGATGGATTTAACTAAGAAAAATCTTAGTTAAAGAAGAATTATTTTAATATCTCACAATTGATATTTTCCATAAATGTATATTTACACACAATGGCAGGATTTAGGAAGAACTGGACATAGACGTGTTAATTTTAATTGGTTTTCTTGGTAAAGACTGAGTCAAAGACAATATTTTGTAGACAATTTTGTAAATAATTTACTGGTGAAGAAAATAGGCAGGTTAATGACAGCCAATTGGAGCTATGTTTGTTGCCAGTATATAACCAGTGTCCTGGACAAAAATGCTCAGATGTATGAAACTAGTTTACAGTTAATTTAAGAGAAAAACAAGACGCACTTAAAAAAATGAGGACTGAGAATTACAGTGAGTGAAAAGCTTTGATTGGGATTAATCAACTATTTAATGCTAGTTTGTCTGTGCAAACATAAAATAACAACTTAAATTACACTGAATATTTATTTGTACGTGACACTTTAGAAAATAATAATAATTATTGAAATAACCGTGTATAGTAATAGTTTCCTATGATAAATGGTTAAAAAAAGAAAAATAAGTATATTTCTAAACATGACTATATCATTGTTTTTAGGTCAAGGCTATCTGGATTTCATTAGGTTGATAAAAATAGTAATTCTATCTATCTATCTATCTGTCTTGGATTCATGTCAGTAGAGCGTGCGACAGCCACACTGGTTGTTTTTTTATGCTGCTGACTGGATGACCTCTGTTTTTTCCTGGATTGTGTTAATAAAATACCATATTTAAAATCTAAAAAAAAAAAAAAAAAAAATCTATCTATCTGTCTATCTATCTATCTATCTATCTATCTATCTATCTATCTATCTATCTATCTATCTATCTATCTATCTATCTGTCTATCTGTCTATCTATCTATCTATCTATCTGTCTATCTATCTATCTATCTATCTATCTATCTATCTGTCTATCTGTCTATTTGTCTGTCTGTTTGTCTGTCTGTCTGTCTGTCTGTCTGTCTGTCTATCTATTTAAATGACTTCATCA
>JAFBJS010004656.1:7157-27157 GCA_016785265.1 Paraplagusia blochii
CCTTTTTGTAAAATAATGTTATGCAATAAATACAGGTCAATAATAAAAAGTACATTACCGTATTTTCCGCACCTTTAATGAATGACCTATTTTAAAACTTTTTTCGTACATAAGGTGCACCGTATTATAAGGCGGTTGGAGTTAGAGTTGAGGATACGGAGGACAGGGGGAGATTTAAATTGTTGACTCGCTGTGGAAACCCCTGAAAAATGGAATAAGCCGAAAGGAAAAGAAGAAGAAGATTATAGCCACATCTGCCACAGAAGACAATGTATTGGCTCTGGCTGTCACAGTCACATGATCAAGGATGTCCAACACAATTGGCCAAAATTTAACCAAAGTTTAATAAAAAAAAACACATATTAGAAGAGTTTGTTTCTAATTATTTCTCTTTATCTCTAGCATTTCCATTTGCTTTTTAATGGAAATATTTTTTGCAACAACTTCAACAACAAAAAGCTGCTAATACTTCAACCTGTCAGTACATAATGGCTGCATCAGGGGTCACTAGCGTTTCTTACTCTGAGAGCCACTTCAAGGACACTCAGTAAAATGAAGAGCTCCTTCTTTGATACATACGTACTGTATAGAAATAAAAGGTTCTTGAACATACAATAGTCACCACTCTTCTAACCATCATCATAGTAACCACTGGAATGTCTTTGTGAGTGTAACTTATTCACAGTAATGGTTCCACTTTTTTATCTTTTGTTGCCTGGTTTCATTTGTAGAGCGCCCCCTGCAGGTAGTTGCTCCACTTGGTGGACTACAGGGTAGCACCAGGTTTGTGATTCCTGGTCTGGTACACATTTGATATGATCTTAGAGGCCAAATTAAATTGCACCATGGGCCACATTTGAGCCCCAGGCCGCAGTTTGACATGTGTGACACAGTTCTGCGTAATTTCAGGTGGTGGAGTACTGAGTCTACACCCCCACACCCCCACCTCCTGAAGTTTCCTTAATTTCCAGAAGGGGTAAATAAAGTTCTATGTAATTTAATCTAAATCATGTCTTCTTCTTTCAGCAAATCAACTACCTCATTGTCCTTCCTCTTTGTCTCCTACCTGGTAGCTCCATCTCTAGAATCATTCTTCTCCCAATGTCTCCACTGTCCCTCCTCTGAACATGTCCAAACCATCTCAATCTGTCTTCTCTAGCTTTTTCTCCAAACCTTCCTGTCTGTGTTGTCCCTCCTCTAATCATCTCATTCCTGATCCTGTCCATCCTTGTCTCTCCTAAAGAGAACCTCAGCATCTTTAACTCCTCCACCTCCAGCTCTGTCTCCTGTCTTCTGTCTATTCCTAGTGTCTCTAATCCATCCATCATGCCTGGTCTCACCACCGTCCTGTAAACCTTTCCCTTCACCTTAGCTGACTCTTCCATCACATGTCAACTTCTATCACATGTCAACTATCATTTCTATCACATGATATTTCTGATTCTGATATCAACACTTAAACGTCTCAGGATCCTATGAGCGATTCCAGCAAATTTGTCGAAACCCAAAGACAGACAGACCAGATTCGCGTGCGTAATTTTGCTACGTCAGTCCGTCACCAGACCTCCTGTCTTCTACCTATTCCTAGTGTCTCACCTGTCACCACCCCCTGTAAAACCTCTCCTCCATCACAGATGACTAATCTAAATCGTGTAGAAATGCATCCATTTCCATGACGCCCATAGATTCTTTCCCGCCCACAAATGGGCCTCGACACACAGGTTGAGAATCACTTCACTCTGCCCTCTTCCTACTTTTTTGATGCATTTGTGCAACAGTATCTCGCCCACTTTACACTCGAAGACTGAATCCACATCCACTCTGGGCTGCGGTCTAGTGAACTACATTGTTGGCGTCCCAGTGAAGGACATCAGAGACGTGAATCACAATAATAGCTCATTCTCAACCTCTTTATATCAGCTGTGTGAATAAATGTACGACTTCTCTCATTTGGCTGTGTGTGGACTCAGAAATCCACTATCAGGTGCACATGTACGCCTGCCGGTTACATGTGCACACACACACACACACACACACACACACACACACACACACACACTCTCCAGAACAACCGCCCCCACACACCCTTGGAAGAAGCCACTCACATTCCACCCCCGTAGAGTACATGTCAGTCCATCTGGGATCATTAACACTATGTTAATGAATATAGTGCTGGAGCCAGGAGCCTGTGAGGAGAAGAGAGGAGGAGAGGAGGAGAGGAGGGAGGAGAGGAGAGAAGGAGAAAGACATAGAGAGTAGAAACAGAGAGGACAGAGGGTGAGGCAGTGGGAGGATAATGGATTCTGTCCCAACCAGTGCACTGCCCAAAGGAGAAGTTGGGCAATGTGTGTAGTGGAGGAAGATTAGACATGGACAAACTAAGGCCCGGGGACAGGAAGTGGTCCGTTAACCTTTGTGATGCAGCCCACTACTCTAGGTCAGACTTTTGGACTCTACACTGGATACAGTGGGTCTTAAAAATTGGCCATGGGGCGGGAAATTGGGGGGGTTTCAGGTTTGAAGCCACTGTATGGTCGGCAGTGGTGGCCTAGTGGTTAAGCAAGCAGACTTGGGTCCAAATGGATCCAGGTTCAAATCCACCAGTTGCCAGGTTGTCACTGAGAAGTTCTGAGCACAGCACCGTCCCAACCCACAAAACTTCTTGGCGACACAACACAGTGCTTCTCAAATAGTGGGGCGGGCCCCCCTGGGGGGTAGCGGTGCAATGCTGAGTGGGGCGCGTGTGATCCTGGGGAATGTTTTTTTCCGCCGTGCTACAATAAAGTGTAATTGCACATCCACTCCAGTAGTTGGCAGTGGCGCTCTCATTGTCCATTGTGTGCAGGGAGTTGAACTATATCTCTTTCTTTTTGTTTTCTTTATGTTAGCAAGGATACGATGTTATGCGGAGGTGTAGCTAGAACTTTTTTATAGACAAAGGCTATTGTTTATAGTTGCATCGGAAAGTCGGTGGTGGGGCGTATTGTTTACTTCTTCCTAGGGGGGGCGTAACAGAAAATAATTGAGAAGCACTGACCTACTGCAATGTGGCGACAGCTGCCCCTGCAAACCCGCAAGAGATTCATAATGAATATGGTGTGATTTGGGTGCTAACCGTGGAGAGGGAATCACACGTTATCCCATATCTGCTTCACTACAATGACTAAGGTTTAGCACCACTTGTACCTTTTCTTGTTTTTCAGTCCTTGACTTTGTCCTTGTCCTAGATTTTCCTTGTATGTCCATGTCACCGCTGCATCTACAGTCGCTAAGAATTGCAAAAACCGAAAGGGTGACGCTTTTTCACGAACTTACAACATAGCGAGACCAGTAGGTAGGTTGTTGTTGACCCTAGCAGCCACTAGAGGCAGCGCAGGGAGAAGGGGCACGAACATGGATGTCGGGCAGGCCTAGCTCAGCCCAGGAAGCACAAGCGATTCACCAGCGATAACAATTGAGGACTATTCTAATCTTCTATATTATTGTATTCTTTTACCTCTGCTTTTTCCCTGGAATTTCTCCGTTTTCCCGACAGATGGCATAAAAAGACTTGAAAGCATTTTTGCATTTTTAACATTGTGCATGGCTTTTATTTTTTAATCTTAGTTCTGGGACCAACTGTGGACCGCAGGCCACCATTTGCCCACGCCTGAGTTAGATAAACACACTGAGAAGCAGGAGGCATAAACTGCAAACAGTGATATATAAAAATAATTGAAAAATTGTTGCCAAAAACCAGAGGGGCTTTTGAAAAAACAATCAATTCAAGACAAGAAATTTTCCCAAATGGCAGAAAGGTCGACTCGGTATAGATTTTGGCGAGGGACACGGAGAGAGAGGAGCACGGTGGTAATAAATGAACAGATGAAGAGAAGAAAGGAAGGAATAAAATGACAGCAGAGACGACAGATGAGCCGAGAGAACAGGGAGGGACGGAGGAGGGAGGGAGGGAGACAGACGAGCGGAGACAGTGTAACAAATGATTAGAGAGGCAACATGAGCCGAGGAGCACAGTTAAATATTTCACTGGGGCTTGTTTGTGCTTTTGTCTCCATCTGATTGTGTGTGTGTGAAGTCAGAAAGGAGGACAAAGCAGCAGGGAGAGACTGAACGAGTGAAGTGTGCCTGTGACTGACCGAGTTAATGATTCCTGTGGTATGAATAGTGAGCAGTGAAGGTCCAGAAGTGAAGGAGTCGGCTCATTTACCCCCTCCTGACACACACACACACACACACGCAGTATTGTTTGTGGGTCTGTGCGATGCCCCACACTTGTACGTCGACTTGCCGCAGCACGGTATCAGCTCAGGAGTTGGAAACTCTTCAACCATGGCAGTTTTCCCAACGATGCCCAGAGAGAAGACAGCGCTATATTACGAAGGAATTTGTCTCCCCGCAAGGCTAAACCCCAACACAGAGGGCGCCTGCCTGCGACTAGGAGGAGGGGGGGACACCTGTATGTAGATGAATGGGGACATGCCTTTGTGGTACCACAGAGGAACAGCTTGCCGAAGTGTGCCGCTATGAGCCTAGGGCCAAGGGCCCTCGGGGGGCCGGGGATAAAGGGACAGAGGGCAGCAGGGTGACAAGCTGTCCGTGTACGGATGAAACAATGCCAAGTGTTAACAAGACTAAGCTAGAAGTAATGACACAGGCTGCAAGGACAAAAGGCAAGTGTCTGAAATGCAACCTGTGATGGGGGGCGAGTCAATGAACAGCATATTCCGGTGATTTTGTCTCTTTAAGCTCCTTTATCTTCCATTCATCCCATCATAATGTGGATAAACCATATGATCTTTTTTCCAACAAAGCCAGTAATCGTCCCCGCCACCCACAGGGAGAGATTAGAGAAGAGAAACACAGAAGAAAACACCAACAGCTGAGGCAGAGGCTGCAGACTCTGATGTTCGATATGCAGATGACGCCCCATTATCTGGTTTCTTCTACTGCAGGAACAACAGAGGCAGCAGCAGGAACAGGACTCTCACATGACATCGTTAAAGTCGTAGACAAGCACAGTCTGGACCAGGGCGGCTTCTAAGGATTGTGAGCATTTGAAAACGTGTCTGGTTTTAATAAAATGATCCTAGTATTCTGGGTCTATCAACCTGCTGCAAGATCAAATCCTTGGTTGGAGAAATTGGTATGGAGCCAGAATCCATACCAAGAAGAAGAATCCATACCTGGCAGGGATACCGCTAACGTATTTTGAGAAGAATACACAAACAACGTCCAAAATACATTTGTGAATTGTCGTACGTGCTTTTAATTTGTAAAACTACGCGCACTCGAATTCGAGTTTTTGAGACTCGTCTTACACAGACCAGATTTGTGTACGTAATTTTGCTACGTCAGTCCGTCGCCAACCAATCAGAAGTCTCACTTGTTTGCAGCCAATCAAAGGACAGTGTCCCCATGAGGGGTGACATCACTACGGCGCCCAAGAACCGAGTTCACGTCCTACAAAAGTGGCGTCTAGTTATAACCTGCTTACGTACTTATACCCGACAGCTCGCCATTGCCGCTTCCAGACGCCATTTTTGAAAGACGTTCTTGGGCGCCGTGTAAGTGTCACACTCGCACCCTTGTGGGGACACTGCCCTGTGATTGGCTGGAAACGAGTGCGACTTCTGATTGGCTGGTGACGGATTGGCGTAGCAAAATTACGCACGCGAGTCTGGTCCGCGCAAGGCGAATCTCAAAAATACTAATTCGTGTGCACGTAGTTTAACAAATTAAAAGCACGATTTGAATGCGCGTACGACTATTCACACACGTAGTTTGAAGAATTCACAAACATATTTTGACGCATGTTGCGTTGTTGTTGTGTTTTTTTTTTTAGACTATTCTGGCTCCATAATTGGTGCCTTCTAGTGGACTCACCACTATCACGGTGGTCAACCTCAATGATTTGATGAGTAGGGACCTTGACGGCTCGAGGACATGAGGGGTCCTCATGTTTGGGACGAAGTACGACCCTTCTCTTGAGGTTTGACTTCAAAAACACTCAAAAAATACTAAGAAAATCCAGAATATTTCTATGACGAATATTTTTTTTACACTTTCCAAATCAGTTGCACTTCAGACAGCAATTCTTGACCCTCCGTCAGGGTTAGGACACACAGTAAACCCTGGGTGTGAGCTGGCAAGGTGTGATTAATGAGCTTGTCCTGTTTTTTTCCAAGAGCTTCATCGTTGGCACGGTGGTATCACTCATCGCTGTGTTGAGCTTTGTTTTCAATGTTGATCGGCTTTTCAGATATTGTTCAAACACTTTATTTCCAATTACGATCAACTGAGACTGATAAATGCAGCTGTTTGTCCCCGAGGCTGAGGTCGAGATCTCAGGCCCTTTGTGTGATTTTAGCAAATTTGACAAAATCCAGACGTGTGTATTGTTGGATTTTCATCAATGGAGGAATCACAGATAACGATCTTAGTGAAATTGCATAATTATGCTACTATTGGGCCAATAAAATGAAGAACCGTGCCCAGAAATGGGATTAAGGGAATAATAACTAAGTCATCTAAGAACTCAAACTAAACCAACAACCCAAACGGCTGATTGGACTTAACTTCTCACCTCTCCAACAAAAACATTCTCTCTCGTTCTCACTCTTCCTGCCGTGACTTTTCCGTCCGTCTCTTCGCCCCACAATGCGTTTCATTGTATCACCGTGACATTGCCTTCGGGAGAGTTGAAGACAAACTCTCTTTTTGTCTTTCTTGCCTATTGAGCAGACAGGTTTTGTAAAATGTTGAGTTCCAAGGCGTGTTGAAAAAAACTCTCTGAAGACGTTGTGTCGTATCGCGGAGACCAGTCGCCCAAACAAACAGATAAACAAGTTGGCTTCCGTTTGGTTAAAAGATTTGTACGACTGTCAGGGCTTTCTCCAATTTCCTTTCATCCACTTTTGGAACTGCCGAGCTTTGCATCGACTCAAACACTTTCTCCGCCAGAATCTTTTTTCAACCTCCCGGTTTTTATTGCCTTAGTGTGAATCACAGAAACCCTGGTCTTCCCTGTCTGTGTCTGTGTGTGTCTGTGGTCTGTGGGCGGATAAAGACTCGCTCTAAGAGACATCTGTGGTTTCTACTGGCAACAACATCATGAAAACAGCCTGCAGAGGAGGCCGTGCTGTTTGTAACTGTCCGTGTGTTTGTGTACACGCATGTATAGAAAAGTACGTATGTGTGTGTGGTAGACTCACCCAATCAACTGACTCCTGGCAACTCGGAGGGAGGAGGTGAGTGTGAGGCGTCTATAAATGTGTGGGTCTTTCTTCACCTTGGGGAGTGTTAGGTAAATGTATCACAAGGACTTCCCATGTCAGAGCACCGGATGTCTGGGAGCAACAAGACAGTGAGACTGAGGAGGACGAGGCCGAGGGATGACACCGTTCACTGCCTGAGATGGCACGGTGCACATGGTACGGACGTACATCCCTACTTAAAGTATGTACGGTACATGTGAAACGCAGGATGTGGCATGAACATATGGTAAATACAGTGCATATGGTACTTACGTTACATACGATACATAATGTATGTTACATGCAGCACATGTGGCACCACTGGTATGCAAGGTAGGATTAGATTGGACTAAGGGGGCTGCAGCCCCGTGCCTCGCCACCAGGAGGGGCCTAAGGTTGCTGATGTCAAGTACTCTACTCATTTTAATATACTTCAAACTCCCACAATATCTACCTACCTGCTCTTTTAAAGGTGGTCGATTGATAACTTGGGTGTTTGACACCTATAAAAATATGCTACCACTTTCAAAACAGAGGGTAGGAATATTTTATGGGTAGGAATATACTTCAGAACAATGGCGACCACACTTTATGTTTACGCACAGTCAACATAAAGATTGAAAACAAATATTTTAGCTTCCGAAGAGACTCGTGTCAATGCACCTGCCGTGATCGGGAGACGTTATGAAGGCCCTCATCCTTGTTATTAGCCCCAGGCCTCAGATAGTGACAATACGGTCCTGCTGGGTAGAGTACATACGGTATATAATGTCTGGTTCATACTATACATATAGTACCTATTGTGTATATATAGGAAGTCTGATAATATTAGTCGGCCGATATAAGCATAACATCAGTAATAACATCATTTCTGTTATTATGTAGGGTCAGTTGGTGGCCTAGTGGTAAGGAAGTGGACTTGGGTCCGCAAGGTCCCCGGTTCGAATCCCCCTCCAACCAGGTAACCACTGAGCATGTTCCCACTCACAGCTCCCCGGGCGCTCAAAGTTGCCCACTGTTGCCTGGGCAGTTGGTGGCCAACTGGTTAAGGAAGCAGACTTGGGTTCACAAGGCCGCCGGTTCGACTACCGCTGAGGTGCCCTGAGCGTGGTCCCCCACAGTCTGGTCCACCCCGGTAATGGGTTAAATGCAGAGACACAATTTCCCTAGGGATTATCCCATCATAATGTGTTCTAATTATTATTATTGGTTCATTATTGTTTTTTGGGATAATTAAAAACCAATAACACTTTGCTGAATTTGCTCAAATCACACATTTACCTCAGTTTTAGGGTCTTAATATATTGGTGTTTGGACGATATAGTTCCGATATGTCGATCTTGTGGTGGAGAATTGTGTGTTATGAACAGACAAAGTGTTAGATGACATTCATGTGCAGGGTCACTGTAGAATTGCAGAAAGTTTAGTATCCACAGTATGTGAGACAACAGAGATTGGCAACTGGGTAACAGATACAAGACGCCTTCCCAAGACCGATTAAGACACAACATAAACTGGGGCCTAGATAACAGTAACAAAATGTATCCAGGTCAATGTCAAAGCACAGGAGACAACATTCTAGATATCAGAGGTCTGACGAGTGTCGTGAGTGACGTGTGATATGACTGTCTGAGAAATGTCCAAAAAAACTGTATAAGAAGAGCACGCCTGTATCAGTATTTGGGATTTGTTGATTGGTTCATTATTGTTTTTTGGGATAATTAAAAACCAATAACACTTTGCTGAATTTGCTCAAATCACACATTTACCTCAGTTTTAGGGTCTTAATATATTGGTGTCGGTGTTTGGACGATATAGTTCCGATATGTCGATCTTTTTGAGCAGTATCGTAGCTTTATTCCAATATATATGGTGAACACATTCAGGACTTAACTCTTCATCACTGTTGCATGAAGTCGTGTTGTTATTTTCCACCTCATTAGCCACTAATAACCAGCCTTTCGTGTCGTGTTTTGCAAGTTTCTTCTGTTGTTGAGTGAGTAGGTAGAACTGGGAGAGAGATGGAGAGATCTTAACGATACCGTGACAAGTGTGTGCTTGCCCTCGCCTACAGGGACAGCTAAAGAGCTTGTGCAGTTTGTCTGCACGCACACACACACACACACACACACACACACACACACACACACACACACACACACACAGGCTGCCTCCTCTTGCCTTCTTAAATTTAAAGCCCCGAATGAGCCAAACCCAGAATGCACTGGGTTCCAGCCCGGCCTCAGGGAAGCCCTCACGTCCCCGCCGGTGCCACAGTCCTGCTGACACGCCGTGGTCTGGACCTTATCCAATCCATCTGTGAGGTTTGGTTTGTGAACTCACTTGGCTGTGGATGTGGACGAGGAGACACAATGAGATTAGATAGACGGATAAGACACTCATTATTTATCTTGCAAAACAGAAGAGCGCAGCAGGCGGCCCGAAGGCAGCAGCAGCAGCAGCAGTCCTCTCAAGAACGTAGACAAAATATACAGAACGCAACAACAAAACAACACAATACAATGCAACAATAGATAATGATTAGAAAGTAAAAAGCAAAATCCTGTGTTCTACACAAAATACAGCAGATTTACAGCAAAAACCTACAATTACAACACAGTCCATCGGACATAACACAAGACACTACAACTGGTTACACAAAAACAATGGACACAGGAACCGGGCGGTGACAACAGGAGCAGGAATTCATGTGACCCTCAGTGGTTAGTGGACGATAGTAACTCCACATTTAGACCAGAGCTGTTCCATAAAGCATTCTTCAGATACTTTAGCTCAACGTCAACTTTTACCGTGACTTTACAACAAAAAACACAGGACATTATACAGTGTAATTGAATGACTGCTGCGCTGAGCTCTTTCTATATTTATATTGAGTTTGCCTGTTCTTTCAGTGAGTGGGTGGGATTCTGCCACTACTTCAGTTTACTCCCACAGACTCAAAAAAAACGCAGACTTGGGTGAATTATTAAATCTTTTTTCGAGTGTGGATCAGTGGTTGTGTCAGTATATTTGCAATCTTTTGGACCCGTGGGCCACAGCTGCTCCGAAAACTGGACACAGATTCTGGGTCGGGAGCAGATAGATGGAACATTCATGTGTGAAAATCATCCATAAAAGGATAAAAATGTTGTAAGAGACATAAGTAAAATCCAGTTATATAATTTGGACAAGCTCAGCGGGCCAGATTACAAAGATGACTGGGCCGCATATGGGCCACGGGCCGTAGCTTGCCTATGCCTGGCCCAGGGTGTAACCTGCTTTCAGCCCATCTGTCCCCACTACCTTGAATACCTTGAAGCAAAAAGTATTTTATACATTTTATTTGTTATATAAAAAATATTCAAGGTTATTATTAATGAGAAACATTTTTTCATTTCAATAAATGTTTTTTATATCAGTGGAGCCTAACTCACAGCCACATTAGATGCCAATTGGACCAGAATTCCATGTTTTGACACTTTATTTTGCTGAAAAAAAAGTTCTGTTAGTAAATAAACATATTTAAGAAATAAAATTTGACAAAAATACAACAAACACCAAGTATTTGTGCATTTATTTTTCACTTTTTCATCTATCAAATGGGCCACATTGAAGCCCATAGCGGGCCTATTTTGGTCCGCGGGCCGTGCGTTTGACACCCATGTTTTATAGGTTCTCTTGCCTTCCCTGTAAATGTCATTATTATGTTCTCATTTTAGTTCCTGCTCGGGTTGTGGAGAACATTTGGCTGTTAGCATTGCTGTATACGTTGCTGGTATAAAAAAAAATAAAGATATAAAGTAAAAAATGAATGAAAACGGTAATAAATACATGTTAAAAATCGTGGTCTTTTTGTATCGATAACGTGGATGGATTATTCTAATTGTTGCTTTTTTCGTGCTTTATTTTTACACTTCCGGTTATTCGTGTCGCACTTGTTTTCGACTCTTGTCAGCGGTTCAGTTCGGTGGTTCAGTCGTTCAGTCGTCTTGTTGTTCTCGGGTTTTTTTCTCTGTTGGTGTAAAGTGAGAGCAGGTGGCGCGCGCTGCTACTCTGGCTGCGGTGGGCGGGGAAATCAGAGTCCCTCCTTCCTCATTGGTCAGAGTCATCCCTGGGGGAGGAGCCCCGGTCAACAAAGTGCACAAGTTGTACTTCTCCGAGTCAGAGAGGAGTTGAACATTGTCAGAGCTCGGTCGTCAGGCAGGTGACCGACAACAACAACAACAACAGCGAGAAGAACCAGACTTCGGTTATCCTTAATATCGACATCTCCAGCTGCAGAGTCGACCGAACCGGTTCGATACCAGAAACACACAGACCGACTATGGATTTGGCGTTTGTGGCTTGTTTGACGCTCTGCGTCTGCACTTGGATGGCGTCCGCGGAGAGACACAGCGTGTACTGGAACAGTTCGAACCCCAAGTAAGTGCCGAATTTTCGATTCCTGTCACCGATCCGTGTGCAGCATCTGTCTGTGCCGCTGCAGCGTCGTATAGAAAGTGCGCACAAATCAGTGCGTCTGTGCGTCCTTGTCGGCGCGCGCTATCGACTGGTGGATCAGTCTTAGTCGTTTATTTTTACTGCATTAAAAATGGCACAAATGTTGTAAAGGGCGACATTTTTTTTTGCCTTATTTACAAAAGGTTCAGGGTTCGATTCTGTCTCAGATTGATCCATGTCAGGAAGGGGAAACGTGCGTAAAAGCTGCGTAAAATCACGCCAGGGACACCGGTAAAGGGACAAACCGAAAGTTTTTTACTATTATTATTTTATTAAAAATCAAAATAATAAACCACAAAAAATCGCAGTTGTCTGTGACGTCACGGAACAGGAGGATGAGGGCGAAATGGGGCGAAAGTCCAGACAGATGGACAGATTTACCACTATATTTAACCTCCACACACACACACACACACACACACACTCGTAGAAAATAGACTGACAAGTATGAACTTGAGTTCTGACGTGTGTACTGCACCTGTGTGTGTGTCAACAACAGATTACTCACCTCAAGTTTTACTCATTATCATCTTTTTTTAATCGATGCTTACTCAATACTTGATTTTTTTTTCTTGGTGGTGGTTTATTCAGAGAAGACATGAGTCATGTATAAGACCCGGGGGTCTCACTGCTGTGTGGTTTGTTTTGGGATCGCTAATGTAATACGATACCCCCCACTCAGTGGGATCGATGGAACTTGACAGACGCGCGATATTGCAGCGCGATTTATTGAGCTTTTAGCGTGAGCCGCGTGATCTGGGCCGCTGGAAGGACGGTATTATTTTATAGCTGAAACCAGAGGACCGTCCTCGCATCTCTGCCACCGATATCGATCCTATAAACCCGCAGCACTGAGACCAAATTAGGGCCAGAGCCATTATGGGCCTTTAGTCCTGTCTTGATGACATTAGCCTGTTCTAATTGCCCTTTAACAATGACAATAGAAGCAGAGCCGAGGAAAAACAACCAGGAGACACAACCCGCCCATAATTGGATGAGGACTTTAATGGAAAGTCTTGGTAATTTAATAAGCGCTGCTTCTGTCGTGGGTTTGTCCACCTGTGAGTCAGAAGTCAGGGTTTAGTTCACCTGGGTTTTCACCTGACTCACTTCAGACAGTGGGCAGGGACCGTGGTCCGGTCCAAGTGGGAGGACGAGGAGCTTCAAGGGAGGAAACGTGAAACCTCCTCCAGTCAGGGGGAGAAACTGGAGCAGGGAGTTCAACTTTGTCAGAAAAAAAGGGGAGGACAGAGGGGAGGAGAAGGAGAATCTGTCAGCTCCTACCATGACCTCCACCTTTTCTGATGCAAAATATTGTCAGTATTTGTAAAGTCCTGCAAATAAACCTCTCTTTTAGTTGTTTTTTCCATCCGTAATCAACCTCTGGGTCGAGGTCCAGCACAAGGGCATATATAGAGAGACTTGAGGGACGTCCACTGTCAACTTTTTGCCTTCATTGCGATAACAATGTTACCAAAATTGCAAGAAAGAGTTTAAGGTGTGATTAACCAAATCTTGCACCTTCCAAATGGTAACTTTGTCACTGTAAGGCAGGAGCTTTAACCACTCTTCCACCATGCGGTCCTTTCAGTTGTTGGAAATGTTGTCAAAGGACAGGAGTTAAAGTAAATTTACAGACGACTGACCCCAAAACAGTTAAATTTCCTCATTTCCTTCACAACATTAACATAAGTAGGCTTCACTTCAATACAATTCCTTCCTTATCGCGTTACTCAACGGCACCTGCCCCTGAAAACTTTCCCCCGGTGGTCAATCCGTCACCTGTTGGCAGGATCTCGTAGATCTGTCGGTAGCCTTTGGTTCTAGACGGCTGTGGATAATTGATGCTAATTGATTTTCCATCCGATTGTGAGGAGCAGTGATTTGTCTTTAGGTGGAGGACAGTGTCCAGATGGCAGCAGTCTGTCCATTCAGGATTTTAGAAATGTGACACCCACTGGTCTGCTGTGGGGAGTGTGTGTGTGTTTTGTAAATAAAAAAAAAATATATATATATGACTATGAGCTGAAATGCTGCCATCTAGTGACCTTTGCTTAAACATGTCACCATTTAACCCAAAACAAAACTTATATTATGTAATATCTAAAACACTTGTTATAGATATTACATAAAATACTAATATTTCTGGATTTTTTTTTTTATTTAAAGTGTGTTTGTGTACTTTTTTGGTGTCTGGTCCACTTTTTTTTGGTTCTGCCCGAGTCTGTTGACCGTGTTTGGGTGTTTCATAAAACGTAAGGCGTGTGTGTTTCCTGGTATAACGTAGTTTCTTAGTGTGTCTTCACCAGAAACTCCCTTCACCTCCACCAGCCTGGTACCGAAAGTGAATTTATTTTTGTTGTTGACTAGGAGTACGTGATCGAGCGAGTGTGTGTGTCCCGTAATCAGGGTCATGGAGGGAGCGGCCATTACGGTCTAACCAAATGTGATAAATGTGTGACTCACACTTAGATACACTGTGAGGGGGAGAGAGAGGGTGAGGGAGGGAGGGAGATGTGTTAATATTAGTTACAGCCTGAGCGTTCCTCCCCTCTGTTACTATCTTCAACTCTGTCAGCTGTGTGTGTTGCTGCATGTGTCTCTGTCTGAACCTGTCCTTTTCCCCTCTCTCTGCGGATTCTCTTCTTTTCATCCTCCAAACACAGGGGTCACCTCCAGGACTGGACCCCCCCCCACCACCCCCGGCCCTGGGACATAATCCCGACTAAATCAAGATCATTTAAGACTCTCTCTCCAAGATCTCATTTCCAATGGTTTTTATTTCCCCTCCGCCCGTTCCATTAATTCTCCTCGATATCTGCGGAGAATATCTGTATCGGGAGTTTGGCGTAACCCAACACGTTGTTTATCTCCGTCTGCGTCTGGCACCGTCTGCCTCCTGCTGGTATTAGCGGAGCGAGGGCCTGTCTCCACACGTACATCTGGCCTCCAGGATCAGTTTGGGTTGAAGGTGTTGGATTTTTATCTCCCACGTCTATCAACTCTATACATTTTGTCCTCCCCCCGTTGCCTTCCCCTCTCCCTGGTTGTTTGCTCCACTCCAGTGCCCTCTGGTTGTTTCCCGGTAATCCCAATAGTCAACACACATATACTAGCAGTGCAGGGATTATAGGGATTAGTAATCTGACCATCTGACCCATAGACACACAGCCATCATCCCTTTGTCTTAATTGCACTTGTATTATTTTTTGATTCTGTCTGTGATCCTGTGATGTAACTCCTGTCTGGTTCATGTAACCGTCCGGAAGTCTCCGTCCTGACGTAGAGTAGGGGTAAAAATAAACATCTTTCCTGCCCCGACATTAATCAGAACAAAAGTGAGATTAAACTAAAACCAGTTGAATAACCGTTACCGTCTAAAGATAGATGGCGATAGATCTTTAAGCCCTTTCTACGCCTTTTTAAGGCACATTGAGGCCGATGCAGTGAAAAGACAGAAGTACAGTGATAAAATAAATTATTATCCTTATTTGGAAAAGCAAGGAGGACCAGATTGAAAGTCCAAATGGGCCACATCTGGCCCCCCGGGCCATAGTTTGTCCCCGCTTGGTCTAAAATACCATCAAATCTGTGTTTCTGCTCTGTCGACTCTTCCTGCTCTTGTTATGGAACCTCTTCACCTGTTTTCTCCTCTGATCTTCCTGTCACTTCCTTATCTTGGGTCCAGACTTCCTCCCTCGCTCACTCCCCCTCCTGCCTCACCTCCAGACCCCCGCTCCTCAGGACGGAGACCCTGTTAGCACCAGTGAGAACTCAGTTATCATACAGTGAGTGGCCAGTGCTCATTCACATCATTTCAAACATGCCTCTCCATGGCTGTGCACTCTCAGCCCACCACCGCCCCCTAATGGGCACAATTAGCAACGCTTTCAAAGCCGCTCAACACATTCAGTTTCCCTGATTTATCTGTTCATTTATTTTTGTATTTCTTTTCAGAAAGTTTTGTTTTTATGATGCTTCTCTCTTCTGCCGATCCCAGTCCCGACTCCCCCCTCAGCCCTAAAATCCCTCTATTCATCACAAGCAGAATAGGAGGCTACCAAATGGGGGACAGGGTGAAAAGACTTTGGTGGCAGTGGGAGGAGGGCGATGGGCGTTGGGTGAGAGAAGGGTGAGACTGGAGAAAGGGGTTTGTGTTGAGTAATTAGTCTGGATGAAGAGACCTGGTATATTATGTCAGCGTTAGGGAAAAGGACAAAATGGAATAGTCATAGCAGGGGGATGGGCCCATTTTAGGAGGAGCAAAGAGGAGGCGTAGAGAGGGAGGAGAGGGGAGACAGAGATGGATGATGGGAGGGAATTAAAAGAAGTTGCATTTTTAAAAGTTGGGAAAATTTATTGCGCCTTGATTTGCAGGTGGGGAGGATTTCAGTGTCTTACGTAACGCTGCGATGCATCGAGAATTTTTATCGAATGGCATAAAAGTCAACATTTACCAAAATGTTTTTGGACGTCTTGATAAAAGCATAATAATGTTGTATAGATTGTTATTGTTTTTCCTGCAATATTGGAAATCTGACTCCTGGGTTTTGCCAAATTTGCTGGAATCGCTCAGATGGTTCTGCGATGTTTACCTCAGTTTTGGAGACAAACGGATGCGTTAATCAATATCGCTTCATATCTTAATGGGAAATAAGATGTTTTAGTCCCTGAAAGAACAGAAAAAAAGAAACACTTTGTCCTTTTAAGGAGAGTTATTTCACTCACAATGGTTTAACCTCCCGTCACTGAGCTGCTAAATTTATTAGCCCCCTCCGACAGCTCCACAGCTTGTGCGAGGAGAGGCGCGAATCTGCACTCTCGAAAATTAACAGGGCATTAGGGAAGACGTCGAAACGTGTGAAGTCGGAGCTGGAAATCTGAGTGCGTCCTGTGAGGACCGCAGACCCCCGTCTTGACCTTACAGCATGTGCACGCTGACCGCTGATTACCTGCCGAGGGTTGCATCTGTTTAGTGTTTCTGCATCGCTGACGCGTCCAGTGTGTGTGTGTGTGTGTGTGTGTGAAACAAGTATCCTCAGCGCTGACTAAGATGGGAGGGGTGAGAAGTTACGACTCTGAACTCCAACCCTTTGACCGGGCTGCCAGTTGGGAATTCTCCCAGGAGAGAGGGAGAGAGAGTGAAGGGCAAAGTTCCAGTGTCAGTTGTTTGACTGGAAACCAGTGTGAGCTCAGCAGACAAATGGGGGCGAGGGTAGAAGGGGGGACCGGTGGGGGGGACGACAGGGTTGTCAGGGAAAATGAGGAGAGAGGAAAGAGGGATGACGGGGGAGAGAAAGAAGAAAGCAGAACAAGGACAATAATAGGACATCAAAGCCCCAGCGAGGAGTGTTGAACAAATCACCTACTGGCAAATCCAGCACTAGAACAGTTCTATTACCTGTTTATTCCCAGGCTAACACACACACACACACACACACACATTTCTCACTGACGCAGAAGCTGGAGTAGCATCGTAATGAGAAACAGCCACCTTCAACCTGTGCTGTTTACTCACACCTTGGTCACATGGAAAAAATCACACGCACTCAAACACGCAGGAGACTCCAGGAGGCCTTGACAAACAGATGTGCTCATGAGCCCAGGGCATGAGACGCCCTCCATAAAGGTCTGTCCAGAACCAGCACAGAGAGAGAGACAGAGACGGAGCAGAACCCAGACTCTAGATCAGGAAGAACCGCCTTAGAAAGCAGGTTTGTAACAACTTCCACACCTGACTCTGCTCAGTGGTGGAGCGCAGCTCTCACATTAATGCGACTCTCACCCTCCCGAGAACTGGCAGTCAGTGCAGAGGGACGGAGCTGAGGAGCATGTGAGAGCGGTGATGAATGAAGACGTCAAATCGGAGAGGAAGGGGGTGAGGAACGCGTGGGAGACGAGGGATGGGGATCTACATCCTGACCTTATTCTGTACTGCCTAAAGTTTTCCTTCTTTTTACAAGTGGGGACCAAAAATAACAATCAACTGATATAATCAGACTGGTGTAGGTTTACAGTAAGAATCATGTTATATTGTCAAGGTCCTTTATGTCCTCTATCTATCTGTCTGTCGGTCTGTCGGTCTGTCGGTCTGTCAGTCTGTCTGTCTGTCTGTCAAAATTCAAGATTCAAGATTCAATCTTTCCTCTCTCCTCATTTTCCCTGACAAACCTGTCTGTCTGTCTATCTATTTATCTGTCTGTCTGTCTGTCTATCTATTTGTCTGTCTATCTATCTATCTATCTATCTATCTATCTGTCTATCTGTCTATCTGTCTGTCTGTCTGTCTGTTTGTCTATCTGCATATATGTCTGTCTATCCAACTGTCTGTCTTTCTGATTGTCTGTCTCTGTGTCTATCTATCTATCTACTTATCTACTTATTTATCTATCTATCTAGATCTGTATAAGATACTTAGATAGATGATATCTATCTACTAAATATCTATCTGGGACAATAGGACAACAATAGGACATTGCCACATAGATAGGTCTTAATGTCTTTTTAAAATAGGTTACATCAGTCTATCTGATAAAGATCTATTTATCTTTAGGTTTTTCACCTAAAATAATGAAAATCCATAACACAACTCCTCAGTTTTGCTGTAATCGTGTGTCCATTGTGGGGACAAACAGCTGTATGTGTTGGTATCGGAATTGGACAACATCGTGAAAAAATCTGATGTCTTCAAGCATCAATATCAGACCCCCCTTAAAAAAACTCAGTCAAAGGGGAAACAAACCTGGACAGTGATATGAGCACCGGTATTAAGCACATCTGAAGGGAGGGAACTCCAGGGGGGGTGAGTTAGAGGGTTGAAGGGTCCTGTAGTCTTCAGGCTCCGTGTCTTTGGGGAGGAAAAGGGTATAATTACACCCTATTCACTGGCCCTCCTCCCCCTCCCACAGAACACACTGGCCCCAGACCCCTAACAGCTTTTAATTAGCCGGAGCAGGGGGGTGAGGAGGAGGAGGAGGCGGGTGAGGAAGGAGAGGTTAAGAAAAGAAGAAAAGGAGAGTTTTTTTGTTAAAGGTTTGTGCCGTGAATGAAATTAGCAGAAGAATCTGTTTCTTTCTGTCTTTACGCGGAGGCTCTCAAGGCCGATGAGGAGAACACGGCGCAGGGAGGGGAAAGGTGGAGGAGAGTTCTTTCACAGAAGACATCTGCAGTAGGAGAAGAGATGAAGATGAGGAAGATGAAGATTTGATTTCTTTGCTGCAATTAGACTTGAACAGATGTTTCTGCTTTCACTTTATCTCTCACACACACTGACAGTGTGGGAATTACCATCTTTTCTCACCAAAGTCTTGAAATTTAGGCTAAAAATGAGGCGAACGAGTGTTGTAGCTTAGTTCACCTGGACCGGATCAAACAAGGCATCAAGGTCTAGAGGAGTAGAACTACTGGAGTTCCCTCTGACATCAACCAGAAACTGATGAAGGTCCTCAGTTGTGGAATGAAACGTCCAGTTGCTGACAACTAAACCCTTTTTGGATATCTAGTATTGGTCAAGTAACGATGCTCCTCTGTCCCTCTCTCTGATTGGCTGAGTCATAGTTGTTTCTCACATCTATCTATCTATCTATCTATCTGTCTGTCTATCTATCTGTCTGTCTGTCTGTCTGTCTGTCTGTCTGTCTGTCTGTCTGTCTGTCTGTCTGTCTGTCTGTCTGTCTATCCTTCTATCTATCTGTCTATCCTTCTATCCGTCTATCTATCTATCCATCTATCCGTCTATCCGTCTATCTGTCTATCTATCTGTCTGTGTCTGTCTATGTCTGTCTGTCTGTCCTATCTATCTATCTATCTGTCTGTCTGTCTGTCTGTTGGTCCACCCATCTATCCGTCTATCTGTCTGTCTGTCTGTCTGTCTGACAGTCTATGTATCTATCTCTCTATCTGTCTGTCTGTCTGTCTGTCTGTCTGTCTATGTCTGTCTGTCTGTCGGCCCACCCATCTATCCGTCTGTCTGTCTGTCTGTCTATGGTTCTATCTGTCTGTCTGTCTGTCTGTCTGTCTACCTACCTACCTACCTACCTAGGGGTGATAACAGTGTGGGAGATGTTTGTTAAGGGAGAATCAATAGGGAAATCACATGATCAGGGATTTTTCCAATAGGAATTAAGAGATTTTTCCGATCTTGCAGTGGTTCTCGAACGCAACATTGTCTACATTGCGGTTCTCAAGCAAACTTTGTCCCCACGACATGTGGATCCTCACTTTCAAATGATTATAAACGCCTCAGCG
>JAFBJS010004656.1:29657-34618 GCA_016785265.1 Paraplagusia blochii
AAAGTCGCAGTGCTTTAACAGGGGTCTCAAACTAGTGTTTATTATCAAAAAAAAACAAACGTCGCAAAAATTTACTTTGACGATCCACATTTGGCCCGCAGGCCTTCAGTTTGACACATGAGCTACGGGAGATTAGATTAGATTAGGTCTGACTTTATTGACTGATGCAATAAGAGAGGAAAAACACAAGATGAAGTTGCACAACAGCAAAAAGACAGGTCAATATAACAGACACATTACGCTAACGTTTTCCGAACAAGAGAAGTTATTTTTGCGAAATGTTGCACCGGCGCTGATTCGAGCAAACATTGATGCTCAGCTTCTACAAAAGAGCTGTTAAAAACTTCATCAAACTTTCTTTTATTCATTTTTATTCTCACCCGGTGCCTTTATCCAAGGTGTGCGTTGAGACCGAACATTTTTCACCAACTCTATAGGACACTAGGGGTGGGGGGCGGGGCGGAAAAGACAGTGAAGGAAGTGAGCAAAGAGGAGGTAGGAAGGTTGCAAAAGAGCCGTAAAACTAAATGAAGGGTGAGGATGAGGAGGGAGAGAGAGTGCGAGACGGAGCTACTGTCTGCTGTGTCTGTGGACGCAGAGACAGAAGACGGTAAATTAAAGTGTCATAAAGATCCACGGGGAGGAGACGAGCCTCGGCAGAGACTTAAGACTGAAGGAAGTGTCTGGGCTGCACCGACAGACTGATGGGTTGTTAAAAAGTTATGTTATGAATAAACATCAGGAGGGGGTGTGGCCATTAAAATGCTTTAGTGTCTGTGCTTTAACATGAGCTCAAAAACAAGATGTAACTCTCGTCTATTCCTGTTGGTGTTGGGGTAAATCCGGTGGCGCCGACATCACCGCCCATGACACGGCGCGAACACGTGGCGTCCGTGTGACTCAGTCTGCGGCGTGGTGCCGCACGTGTCTATTCCTGATTAGCCTCATTTCCAATGTTGATGGTATGCGGCGTCAAGCGTGTTAGCTACATGTGCGAGCTGTTTTCAGATTGTTTTGGTTTTTGCGTTAAAAAATAGAAGAGTTTCACACGTAAACACGGTCATGTGTTTACCCGACCTGGGCAATTATTTTGTCTCATGGGTCACAGGTGGTGCTAAAATCTGAGTCACGGCCCAGGTCAGGATCAGAAGGATTGAGTATTACTGCGAAGTAAAATGAATCATGAGTAAAGTATTGATCCTTCTATTGGGGAAATGCTGGTTTTCAGGGAAAAGGTAGAAGTATAGCAATGATATGAATTAAAAGTATATTTTGGACATGTCGGGCGGGCCGGATAATAACGCCAAACGGGCCACTCCCGGCCCCCGGGCCTTATTTTGCCCAGGTCTGATTGTGTAGAACTAACTAAAACATTGTATCCTTAATGTTGATAATAACCGCCTCTCTTCCTGTGTCCCTTCCTGCAGCTTCCTGTGGGACGATTACACCGTGGACGTGCACATCAATGACTACCTGGACATCGTCTGTCCTCACTACGCCATGGGTGAGGTGTCCTCGCACTCGGCTGAGCGCTACGTGCTCTACATGGTGGAGAAGGAGGACTACGAGGTGTGCAAGCCTCACTCCTTCGACCAGCTCCGCTGGGAGTGTTCGCGTCCCTTCGCTCCCCACGCCCCGGAGAAATTCTCTGAGAAGTTCCAGCGCTTCACACCCTTCACCCTGGGCAAGGAGTTCCGACAGGGCGAGAGCTACTACTATATCTGTGAGTATCAGTGAAACGGAGCTGCGAGCAATTACGGCCCCAGAGAAGGTTTTTCTCGTAGTTAACCCTTGACTTTTCTCTAAACGTCTCCAGCTAAACCAATGCATCACCACGGCCAGGACTGTCTCAGGCTGCGGGTGGACGTGGTCGGGAAAAAGGGTTCTGGAAAGTCTCACCCAGACAAATCCAACAAAGAAGACTTGGTGAAAAGCCGGGAGGGAGAAAAGGTGAAGTTCCCCGCGATCGGGGGAGTGCACAACCCCTCCAACCATCTCCCAGCAGGTGAGGACTCTGGTATAAACTACCAGATGTAAATAGTCCCAGTGGGACTGGACACTGAAACTAAACCCCTCTGTCCTCTTGTTTCCTCAGATGACCCTGCTGTGATGGAGCCAAATGTCCAAAGAAGTGTGGGCAGCTCGGCGTCTCAGGTCCTGTCCCTTTCGCTCCTCTTCACCATCATCCCTGTCTTATTAGCATTGATGCTACAGTGAGACCAGCGCTACGACAGAGACTATTGAAAACCAATGCTGGTCATTGGGACCATGAACTCTGAGAGACTTTTTTTTTATACAGATTTTTTATATAAAAGACAACACGTGGACAGTGGTGTGAGAGTGTGTGAGTGTGTGGTGTTTGTTGACCGTTGGAGGAATGTTGACCATTCCGAAGAAGAAAACCCTCATGGACGTTTTTCCCTACTTTAACACAAATGATGATTTTTTTTTTTTTTTTTTTATCGGACCTGAAAGCAACACTGATCAGAACACTTGAATAACATTGATAACAGTCGGAACGGAATCAACCAGAGGAAATCATCGTCGCCGCCGTCGTCGTTATACCCGGTACAGCTGTGCATCCTTCTATGGAACCATCACTGTCAATTTTTTTTTGTTGTGTACTTATTACTTGTGTATTAGAAATGTGTATTGGCAGCTGCCAAAGTGTTTGACACTACATCCTATAGTATTTCCCATATGTAGCACTCAGCTCCCTGCGTGTCCTCTGGTCGGTTCAGTCCAGGTCCCCAACACTTTGGTCCAAACTTGGACTGTTCTGGGCGTGTGCAGAGTTCCAGCCATATATGGCAGTGGTTCAGGAGAGAGTCGGACCACATTCCTGAGCAGGCATGGATGCAGCCTGCCCTCAGGATGTTTTGGAGAATGCCTCCTGAGCTGTCATCCTGTGATCCTCTGCTGTCTCTTTTTCTCATTTTTGCTGCCCACCGCTGGTCAAACAGCTAAACATTTTATCAGTATTAATCACAGGGTTGGCTGTTGATTAATTGCGATTAATCAAGATATATATTCATATTGTTATTTATGAAAGAGAACTGGAACAAAAAGACAAATGACACCAATGCTTTTAGAGTAGAAACAGTTTTTTGTTCTTTAGTTTCAGGTCATTTCCCTCCTGATATCTGACGTAGCTTGTAAAACGTGTCCAGATTTGCTTTCAAAACCATAAAATCCTGGGAGTTTAGATGGTATTTTGAGCTTAAGGTGCGTTGGTGAAATGAAAACTCTTTCTCACAGCGTGCACAAATAACAAAAGATAATAAGACGCTTTATATTTAGGTTTAATTCTAATCTGAGATTTTCTTTTTTTTTTTCTACAAATTTGACAGACCTTGTTAAAAAGATAAGTGATTTCTTCCTCTGAAGTAGCTTTTTGTCTGAGTGCACCAGTAGAAAGGTCACTCAGATTGAATGCCAGGTGAAAGCAGTTCTTTTAACTTGATCGGATCTCACAGGACCGACATTTAAGACCAGGTCTGAAAGGAACCTCTGTGAGTCGCAGACGAAGCAACGCATTGACATTTACCAAAAAAAGACACTTTTTGTTTGGAGTGATCGAGTTAAAACCTTTCAGATACCTGTCAATACACATTTAAGGAGTAAATGTGACGTCAAAATATCACAACACAATCACCAACAACGTTAAAGCAGAACTTTAATCTGAAATGTAGTTATTGTTGCAGCCAAAGAGAACAAACCCAGACCAACCTGAAACCACCTGAGTGTCAGGGAGCTGAGCTTCTTCTGTACTTTTTAGTTGTTTTTTTTATGATTCATTTTTTTTTGCCGTTGACTCAGTATCATGGTATGGTACACTGGCCCATGTTCACACATGTGACTCCACTTGCACAAATCTCAAATCTCAAACTGAAGGGACTTCCTACAAGATACTTTTCATTTGTTTTCGTGAAGCATTCGTTGTAAATGTCGACATGTGAATATGTACATAGAGAAAAGTATATAAAACTGTTTTAAGAAGTAAATGAAACTTTAGTGAAATAAAAAAAAAGAATGTGATGTCATTACGGGTTCATTGCCTCCTGTTATTTTTAATGATACTCAAATGCCACTTAGGGCATGACATACGGTCGGCCGTTTTAACGTATAAAAGCTAAAAAGCTAAGTTTGACTATGCAGGATTAACGTTGTCAATATCAAGGACGAATTTGGTACTGGGAGAATTTTTAGTTTATAGTTGGGAAATGTCCCTTTCAATATTTTGACGAGACGAAACAACAGAGACTTTTCTGCTGTTGCTGCTCGACCTATGACTCTCCCAATCCTTAGTAGATATCTAAGGATATCTACTTACGAACTAAGTTTGCCGAACTCAAGACGAACAAGACATCTGAAAAGAAGCATGTGAATTAAAGATCATAAACCTGGGTTATATCCACTGTTGGACAAGATACTTTAAAA
This sequence comes from Paraplagusia blochii, assembly GCA_016785265.1. NCBI lineage: Eukaryota > Metazoa > Chordata > Actinopteri > Pleuronectiformes > Cynoglossidae > Paraplagusia > Paraplagusia blochii. The sequence goes on from JAFBJS010004656.1 coordinate 34,098, forward strand.
AAGTTACTTATTACTTTACTAGTTACTGCTCTGAAAAAGTAACTAGTTACGTTACTAGTTACTAAATCATAAAAGTAACTAATAACTAAAAACACATTATGTGTTGTGTTCTGTATCAACTATCATAATGAAATGTAGTGGAACAATAAAAACAAAATAGATCTTTAGATGTTTTGACAGACATTTTTATCGTAACCTCAACTTGACACTTGTCGTCGTCTTGCTTGTGGGTGTGTGCTGCTGAACCGCATCGCCTGTGTGTGAGACTGTTTATTTCCCTATAAGGCAAGAAGACCCGCCCAGGTCTCTTTCCGATTGGCTTAGCCTGAAATGTTAACCTTTGTCAATCAATCATCGCTCCTTTTCAACGCATGGGTTCAGTCCATGTGGACGGTCGTCTTTCACTCATGACTGACAGGCAGCAGACAGGCTCTGCTCCCACATAGTCCTCTCTTCATGGCCGGGAGAAACCGTCCATTTGGACCACAGATAGTAACGAGTAACGAGCCCTTTTACACCAC
>JAFBJS010004656.1:53263-80149 GCA_016785265.1 Paraplagusia blochii
AAGAAACAAATATTTGGGGAAATTTGGATTAAAAACTTCACGGTCAGACTTTCTCCGCCTGTCTGTTTATCAGAGACAATTTTTATTTTACTTGACCTGAGTATTTACATTTACCAAGTTTAGTTACAACCGTCACTTCTAGGTGAAAACCAGTTTGATTCCCTGCTCTGCTCTTCTCCCCTCGCTCCTCAAACTTTGATCCAAACTTCCTGCTTCAACATTTAAGGACGCGTCACTAATATGACAGCCATGTTGAGCTGCCAGAGAGCAGATGATCTACAGCGATGATCAAGTCGGTCTCATGAAAGTGTCAGACTCATGGATTCAATTCACTTTTTATAAACACGGCTGTTTCACCTGAGACCCAAACAGAAAGTCTTCCTCCTCGTTTTATATGCACGGCTTTTCTCTCCCACCTGATTGACGAACCTCTGCACATAAATTTTCCTCCCATTATAGCTTTGTGTTGACATGCATATGTATGCACTGTCCCCCCTGGACACCCCCCAAACTCTGGCTTTTATTCCCAGTTTCCCGGCGCTCTCCGCCTCTTGGTTTCACTTCGTATTCAGCTTCTAGTTTTTTGTCACTTCAAAGCCTGGAGAGTTCACAGCTGAGGGTCCTCACCGTCCCCCTGCCTGGAGACAAACCTTCACTTCACTTTCTTATAAACTCCACACAGCCCCCCGTCCCCTTCTCCTCCTCCTGCTCAATTGTGGCATCTGGGTTCTTCTGGTGGTGAAATGTCTCTGAAGATATGGAACCTCCTGGTCCTGACGTGTCCTCAGGGTCCGACTGTGGTTCAGGATGTCCTGTCCTGTCCTGTCCTCTTCCCCCCCCCCTGACTGCTGCTGCCCCTCAGTGTTGGAGCAGCCAGTGAATGATATGTGGACAGCGTCTCATTAAGCTGTCAGTAGTCGGTCTGTGGAGCAGAGCGAAATATTAAAGTGTGAAAACACACGTGCCAGGTGTGTGTGACTGCAAAAAAAAAAAAAAAGGTTTTATGAAAGGCTGTGGAACAATAACAAAAACTAAAAATAACTGTTTTCTTCTGTGAGACTTGTTTTTGCACTGACGGCATCTAGAACAAACTAAGGCCCGGGGGCCGGACGTGGCCCATTTGGTGTTATAATCCGGCCCGCCAAACTTATCCAATTTATATTTTTAATTTATATTATCATTATCCTTCTGCCTTTTCCCTGCAAAATCAGCATTTTCTCAATAGATGATACTTTACTTATCATATATCTTTTACAGAAAGTCGCATTGAAATAATTGCCCAGGCACTAGGGGGCGCCCTATTTTGTTGGGGGAACTTATATACTTTTTTGTTATGTATTTTTTGCCTGGTGCGAATTATAATCCAAGGGGATTTCTAGTACAGAAAATACGGTAATTACAGACTAGCTCTGGGATAATGGACTATCTTAATAACTTAATAAATCAGTAATGATTTAAATGGTCGAGGAACAGAAACATCTTCGCTTGTTTTGTCAAAAGTTTTCCTCAGACTTTCTTATGCACCGTACTCAGCATTTCCTCGGTTGGTTTTTGTCAGTGGACATAAACAAAACAGACCAATGTCCCATCTTTCTGTTGGTGGTCAGCGACAGTCTCACAGTCCGCCATGTGCGAATCTGTCCTCCTGTTGACGAGGACACGACACTGAGCTGCTGAGTCTGCTTTTCCAACTCACCAACAACAGTTGGATCTGTTTTAGTTCCACCTTCTGGCGCTGCTTTCTGTTGGTAAACATTTTTACACTGGAATGTCCTGACCTACGTAAGGATAAATTTAGAAAACACAAACAGGGGGCAGTGTCAATGCACACAACAAGAAACCTGTTGCGATGCCTTAAAATTTGATTTTTTTTTGCATTTCTTATGATATAGGTAATCATTTTTCAGACTTTTATATACAATCCATGCCCACACTTCACCCTTTAACGTTCTCATGGTGTCCTCTACTACAGAGATTCTTAACCTTTTTGGCACCAAGGCCCAATTTTTTCAGTCTCGAGTGACCTGGGGCCCTTAATAATCGCAGTTTAATTTGTTCGTGGCCCTCTAGGGGGAAAATGTAAGACTTTTATATGCGTCTTATAGTCCTGCAAATACAGTATATATGTGGAAATATAAATATGAAAAATATAACATCTGCATAACATTAAATACAGTGGTTTATGTCGCGGACTTAAGATTTCTGCTTTTAATAAACTGGAAATGAAATTTCACTTATGTGGTGCCTATACTTGTGGTTCTCAACTGGAGGGTCCCCACCCAAAAGTGGGTCGCGGATCAGATATTTTAGAAAATGTCTTATTTTGAAAGGCACACTCTATTCTGCTGAATAAAATGAGTATGTTAAAAGTAGTGATTTTTCGAAGGTTTTTATTTTTAATTAAAATTAATTTGCTTGGTTTTATTTTTAATTCTTTGAGAGTGGGTAGTGCCTTAATGACCACAGGAAAATATGGGTTCCAGAGTGAGATCCGTTGAGAACCACTGGTCTATTTTATATGTTCTGCTATACTTTACATTCACAGAAAATCTTTGTTTTTGCCACTAGGTGGCGCCACAGGAGCGCAATTGAAGATATAATCAAGATTTAACGTTTTAATCATCAACTTCATTGATATTTCATGACACACCAGAAAAAGAACTAAACGAAAGATTGAGCATGTGGGACTAGCTATAGTATAACTAGTATAACTCATAATATAACTTTGTAGACTTGCTGGATCCTTGTTACCATTCACTTTGACTTGTTTTAAAAATAACTTCAGTCAGTTCCTCACACTGACAGATGAATTAAATTAATATTTTTCCCCGGCTGGTTTTGATTGCTCTGACCTTTCTTTTATGGCAGCAGTCTGATTGCGGTGCTTGACACCAGTAAATCTGACCGAGGCCGTAAAATATCCGTCAGTCTGTTTGTTTTCCTGTACGAAGTAAGAAGACCTTTGAGTCCAGATCTTCTTAAATCTCGCGTAAACATTTGCAGCAGCAGCGACGGCAAGAATCAATTAAACCTGAGCCGACCAGGTGTTACGGTACAGTTAAAGACGCCGCGGACAGCTAATATTTTTCCAGTCTAAAAATGACACGCCATCACATAAATACTCCCACAGCCTGCAGGGCCCGGTCCCTGTCTGAGCACGCTCAGCCTCACAGGGAACACACACTCTCACACACACACACACACATGTGGCGTGCGATTCCGAAGTGGCAGCCGTGTCGAGTGGATTTGGACAGAAATGTTTTTCAGACGAATGTGACAGATTTATGCCCAAGGCGGAGAATCGGGGTTGTTTTACAAGCAAACGTAGAACTCGTAAAACTGCGATTAAAAATAAAACACAACTCTGATTTACTTTGGGTTTTTAATACAGCGCATTCAGGATAAACAATTAAATACTGAGATTGATTATACATTATATAATCTGTTTTTACAAACTGCAGCTTGACTGAATTTTAAGAAATTGGAAATTGGGCAAACGACTCCACCTAGTGGCCACATATGACAATGTCTCTAATATCACCCTACTGTAGATACAATATTTAATTTTTATTGTTTTTTTTCTCCTTTAATGTTTACACTTCATTGACATATAACTGTTATCACTGCAGACTTTAACATTATCAACATGTGAGTTGAATGTTCTTCTGCTTTTCACACACATGACCTGACAGACCAACGTCTCCATATTTTATCCTGTCGACCCCGGGGGTGTTCAGATGTTCGGATCTTTAGTCCTGCTGTCACTGGAAAACAATCAGGAAAAACTTTTTCTCGATTTTTACACATTTCTCACGTCTTGTCTTCTCCTTTCGGCTTGTCCTCCCTCACTGCATCCATCAATCTCCTCTTTGTCCCCTACCTGGTAGCTCCATCTCTAGGATCGTTCTTCTACCAATGTATCCACTGTCCCTCCTCTGAACATGTCCAAACCATCTCAACCGATGCGATATGGTAATCAATTTTTGTCCCTTGTTTATTGATTTGGCCAAAGTTTTAGTTTTTAGTTTAAGTTTTTCCAGCAATAAAAAACACTGGCTTGTGCCCCCTAGTGGCTGGTTTGTTTTCTAACGTGTTTTCATGAGATGTGCGAACATCTTATCTGGCCTTTATTATTGTCTCGCTATTAGCATATCATAATTCTGTGAGAATTATTAGCCTTTTTCTTTTACCTTTGATGTTAAAAACCCGATCTGACAATACAAATTGATGTGTACCCCTAAAATAGTTTTGGGGGAAATAGTTGTATATTAAAGCGATGTCACTAGATGGCAGCATTGCAGCTCATTTAATTCATCATACACTCATAATATGGTTTGTACTGAATAACATACATATATCTAGGTCTTTATAAGTATTGGTTAATATCTGAATCTGACAAAGTTTTCTTTCGGACGATATTGGTTCATTGGATCGCAAAAGCAAGCAAATAAAAATTAGATTTCTATTTCTTTTTTCCTCATCACTGGGCTTTGATGTTGAAAAACTGATCTGGTAATATAAAATGATGTCTACCCTTAAAATAGTTTTCGGGGAAAATAGTTGTATATTAAAGAAACAGATCAGTCACTAGATGGCAGCATTGCAGCTCATTTAATTCATTGAGTACTCATAATGTGGTTTGTACTGAATATTATGTACAGTATATACAGTGCATATATATATTTAGGTCTTCATTAGTATTGGTTAATATCGAATCTTACAATACGTTTCGGATGATATTGGTTTATTGGATCGCAATCCCCTCATCACTGGGCTGGAGGATGACTATCCTAGAACCACTAGTTTTAATGTTTTATACATTTGTTTTATAAATTTCCCTGCTTTTACCCTACAATATAAATACAATATTTTAAATAAGCTCTTTCATAGAAATCTTTGTTTTGGATGTTTTATTTCTTAATATATAAAAAAAAAAATAAAGAATCCCAGTTTGCTGTAAGCCTGTGGCTAGATGTGGTAACTACCGTAATAAGCATAAAACACACCCGGACACACACTCGTCCATCTTGCTTATCCATGTGATGCACTGAGGTGCTGAAAGACGGCGGGAGACACAGCTGGTCGGGGAACGGGAAAATCTCTGCGTGCTTTAGCAAACATATTTTGCAGCCTCTTGCACTGTGAGCAGATTTGACAGTTCCCTGCACCAAACCAGCTTTTTATGCACAATACTCAGCATTTTTGTTGCTTATTTTTTGTCAATGGACAAAAACAATACAAACATAACAGACTCGTCTTTCTGTTCCTTGTCAGGGACGATCTCACAGACCAGCATTAAACAAATCTGTCCTCCTGTTGACAAAGATGTGAAATGGAGCTGCTGAGTCTGCTTCTCTAACTCACTGACAACAGTTGGGATAATTTTAGCGCCACCTTCTGGCACTGTTTTTTTTTACATCAAACAATTTTATACTGCAATTAAATGAACCTAAAGATAAATTTAGAAAATACAGTGTCAGTGTATGCACCAAAAAACAGTTTATTGGTCTGAGAATTGTGCATTTGATTTTTTTTATCGTATTTTTACGACCATAAGGCAGCCATGCTAACCACTTCTTTACCGTACTCAAAGGCGCAGTCTCAGTTTTGTGTAACATTACTATATTTAACACACACATAAGGCGCACCTGATCATAGGGCGCAGGTTTTATATACAATCTACGCCCACACTTCCCCCTTTAAAGTTCTCATGGTGTCCTCTACTACGTGCGCCTTACAACAACGCACTGCACAATAGGGCACGTCACACATTTTGAAGAAAATCTAAGACCTTTACGTGCGCCTTATAGTCAGGAAAATACGGTAAATATAAACAGAAGGTTCTCACCTTGTGGCGCTCTGGCCCAGAGACAATGTCTCTGTGGTTCGCCTTCTGGGCAAGATCAAGATCCCTACTCTGGGATGGGTGCCAAACAAAAGGGTTGTTGGCGTCCCCTAGTGGGCTCACCACCTGCAGGAAGGTTTACAAGGTGGTGTTATTGCTGTGTGGTTTGTGGGGGAGTCATGGACACTCCGTCCCCCTGCAACCTGGTAACGTATGAGTGGACAAAGATGGATACAAGGTTCTCACCTGTTATTGTTCCTTCTGCGTCCTCTCGTTGTTCCTTCCAGGTATAGTTACACGTTAAGTCCGGGCATCATGCGTAGCTTCTGTAAGCCGCCCCAGTCTCTGGAGGCAACCAAGGGTTGCGCTAACTGCTTCTCTAACTCACTGACAACAGTCCTCTACTACGTCCACCTCACTTTTATGTGCGTCTTATAGTCGTGAAAATACGGTATATTGTTTTTATGATAAGGTTCAGGATTTGTATGTTACTAGAACAGATAAACTACTTTGTGACTAATCCAAATATTTTTGAAAATACAAACACGGAGCAATGTCAATGCATGCAGCAATGAACTTGCAGTGCTTTAAAATGTTACATTTGATTTTTCTGACTACTGCAAATAATATACAAAATACTGGGGAAAAATAACTAAAAAATTGCGGGGCCTAAAATTTACACATATATATAAATATTTTATATTTATCTATTATTTTTTTTATATTTTTTATATGTAACAAATAGATTTTTTTTTTTTTTGTTATCTTTCCCACTTGCTCTTAAGCAAACAACACTGCCTTCACTTCTCCCTGTTGTTATTCACACTCTGTGCCAAGTTATTTCACAATCATTCATTCAGATCACGTCTGTAACAGAACTCCAGCAGTAACTGGTCTGATGAGCAGAATAAAGCGACACATTGAAACACGGCTCATGTGAAACTGTTAGGCGTGGACGTCAGGTGACATTCACGCCTATAGGTTGCGTGCAAACACAGAAAAACATTGGCTTAACGTGTCAGGGGAGGGGCTCTGTCAGTTAAAGCCAATTAGCTGTTTCCATGGATTAATGAAACCACAGTCAGCAACGAGAAAACAAATACTTGCTGGTTTAACTGAGCGTTAAACACCATGTGTTCAGATTAACCATGGGTGACTAAGCTGAATTAGAGTTAGTTTGGAAAAAAAATCTGGGTTGTTTTGAGGCTGGTTTACCGTAGAAAAATGTCATCTAACTCTCTTTAAAACTTAAATTTTATTAATGAACTTTATTTTGAAAGTACCCAGATGTGAAGTAACGACAGAGAAAGACAGAAGCTCAGAAACAAAGGCGTCCAGTTCTTAGAACAGTAGCTCATTTCTACTGTAGAGATGCTGAAAGTTTCCATCTTGCCAGGTCTGACATGTCAACACAGATCTGGGGCCAGACAAGTCGGTGTTGACATGTCCTCCACCTGTTGCCGACTGTGCTGCCACCTCCACCCCCTTAAAGATCCCATTTTAATAGCCATCTGTGCGAAGACCCTCGCATTCCTGCACAAATGTGCAGGGACTGGAGCGTCGTCAACTGACGCGTCCGTCAATCTGTCAGCAGGTCTCCTGGCCGGAGTGTCCAGACTGGACCAGGACATTAGTGGAGGATCACGGTGGTGTGTGGAGACATCTAACTGTTTTTGAATCTAATTCTTCAACCACCAGAATCTCCTTAAAACACTGTGAATAATTGGTGAATCAGTCTCTGTCTCTGGGGACTTTCTCCTGTCGCCACGTGTCGGTGACATGTCAACTCTCTCTGTCTGTTGTCAGTCTGTGGACAGACGGTACCAGGTGCAAAACAATGTCTAAAAAAAGCTGAATGGAATTTCTTTGTTTCCCCAAAGATCTCTGGTCCTTAGAGATGACCTCACAGGTCAGAATGTTCTCTCTGTAGTTCTTAGTTTGTCCTGTAGGGGAGCTGGTTAGTTAGTTTGTTAATGGTCTGGCAATTTAGCAGGGTTGCTGGCAAATAGGCTATCTATGTGTCTAACTGTCTGTCTATCTGCCTATCTGCCTGTCTGTCTGTCTTTCTGTCTTTCTGTCGGTCTTTCTATCTATCTGTCTTTCTGTCAAGCTATGTGTATCTGTCTGGCTACCTATGTCTGTCTATTAGTCTGTCTTTCTTTTTTCTTTCAGTCTGTCTATCTGTCTGTCTGTCTGCCTGTCTTCCTCTATCTATCTATCTATCTGTCTATCTGTCTATCTGTCTATCTGTCTGGTTGTCTTTCTATTGTTCGATCTCTCTATCTATATATCAGTGTATCTGTCTATCTAACTATCTGTCTTTCTGTCTATCTGTTTATCTCTCTATCTATCTATATCTGTCTGTCTGTCTATGTGTCTTTCTATTTATAGATTTGTCGATCTATATAGAGTATCTATGTATCTGTCTCTCTCTCTACCTGTCTGTCTGTCTTTTGGTCTATCTGTCTGTCTCTCGGTCTTTCTGTCTCTCTGTCTGTCTGTCTGTCTCTCTTTCAATCTGTCTGTCTTTCTGTCTAGCTATGTATCTTTCTGGCTATCTACGTCTGTCTATCAGTCTGTCTTTCTTTTTTCTTTCAGTCATATCTGTTTATATGTCTGTCTTTCTATTGTTCGATCTGTCTATCTATATATCAGTGTATCTGTCTATCTAACTATTTGTCTCTCTATCTATTTATCACTCTATCTGTATCTGTCTGTCTGTCTATGTGTCTTTTTATTTACATCTATCGGTCTATATAGATTGTCTATATATCTGTCTCTCTCTCTACCTATCTGTCTGTCTATCGCTCTTTCCGTCTGTCTTTCTATCTATCAATCAGTCTATCTATTTACCTGTCTGTCTGTCTGTCTGTCTGTCTATCCACTTGTCCCTGGTCTAGTTGTTCATGTAGTTTTCCCCAGGTTTCCATTTCATTAATTCCCGGTCATTCGTTTTCCCAGACCAACTGATAAAATTCCAACAAATCCATAAAATCACAACCAGTTTATTAAAATACAATCACCGCAGTCAGAGTCGTTCAGTTTAAAAATATTACAATATAAACAATCTCTAGTATTGAACTGTTATTTCCAGCCTCTCCCGACCAATAACAGCGTAGTTACAGTCAGTAGCCACGGGAGGGCGACGCTCCTGAAACAGAAGTGTGCAAATCAGACCAAAGTCACAGTAAATCAATCGTCTTCGTCACCGCGTACAGAAAACACAGACGTTTGTGTTGATGGAACACAGTGGCGTTTGAACCAGCAACCAGGGAAAAGTGCACATTCGACGATTCATCATTTGATGCAGGTTCGTGGAGGAGACGTAAAAATCTATGTAGATAGAAAAACCAGACAAAAAGACGTCAGAGGTTCTTGTACCAGGTGACGGTCAGTCAGTCATCAGGACTCTGAGGTTTCACTTGCATGCAACTTTAACTTTAATTTCAAGACAGACTCGGGCGAAAAGAGAGGGCAGTTTTTTTTTTTTTTTTCTTTTTTTTCTAACACTGTCTGTCATAAATTCTGCATAGTCTGTAATCATTCCTGCCAGAGTCCAAGGCAGCGAGACGGAGAAACACACATGGACAAAACTGAGGAGACAGAATATTTCTATAGCAAAAACACAAGCAGACGTGTATTTATTCATCACCTCAATCCACACTGACAGGACGACACTCAGGGTCTAAGGTTCGAGTCCTCATGTTTAGAACTCCATCCAGCTTTGTCTTTATTTGGATGTCTGATATGAACTACCCGTTGGTATTTGATATAATAATATTGTACCGATTGATAAACACCTGACGATATTCATTTATTTATCTGTACAAACCACTGTGAGCTACAGGCTCTAGCATTTGGATCATCAAAATGAGCTGCAATGCTGCCATCTAGTGACTTTCACTGTCGTATACAAACTTTTTTCAGGACATCATTTAGAGCAGTGGTTCCTAACCTTGTTGGAGCCACCGAACCCCACCAGGTCCATATGCTCATTCACCGAACCCTACTTTAGTAGTTTGAGTCGGTGTGTCTTGACCTCCACGGTGTCTTGACCTCCGCGGCAGAGGTTCCACCGAACCCCAAAGACCTTAACCAGGAACCCAGGTTAAGAACCACTGATTTAGAGGAAACCAGGCCCTGCGTTTCTTTCAGAGGAAAAACTGCTAACTGTTTTTACTGTTACACCAAATCATATCGAGTTGAAATTATCGGTCGGACGATATTATCAAATGGACATCACCGTATGCCACACTGTGTAAAAGCGGTTTGGGTTCGTGCCTTACAGCATTCCTCAAAATATTAGAATTGTTGGAACCAGGTGGTCCTTGTGTTTTACTTTCAATAATCTTCTTTGTCTCTTTTTTAGTTCTGCCTTCTGCTGCCACCTAGTGGAAGATTATTGAATTATTGTGCCATTCACTGTTGTGTAGACCATTTAGTGGAAGCAAAGTTATTGGTTTTTCATTATCAGAGGAAAAACCAATAATGATTTTTTCAGACATTACATGCTAATACCAGGTTGAAATTATGAGTTGACTGATACCATCGGAAATCCCTGGTTTTGACCCAAAATATAAGACCAGAAAACTCTTTTTGTGGACCTTTCTTAGAAGTCTAACAATCAGTACATTCAAAAATGAAAATGAACTAATAAAAAAATATTAGTTTGTGTGCTTACATACGGTCAAAAAGCAGCATTATCCTTTCGCGCACGTTCAAGTTGCAAAGTCGATGAAAACTGAAGCATGTGTCAAATTAAAAAGTTCAGGAAAACCAACAACCTTTGACTTTCTTAGTGAGACATTTCTGCCGTCGTTCTCCGTATTCATTTGCTGAAATGTTTCGGCCTCGTCTGGATGGTGACCCTGCGCGGCGGCACCTCCTCGATGCTGCGATTGGCCACCAGGTCCTGCAGCTGCAGCGCTCCTCCACCAATGAAGCAGAACGCCGGGCAGACAGGGGTGGAGCAGTCCACCTGTCCCTCCCACAGGACCCGCAGCGAGTGTGCGTCGTAGAAAGTCACCCGTCTTTTGTCGCAGTCCAGACAGACGCCCAGTCGTGGGGGCAGCGGAGTGGTGTGAGGGTGGCACATGGTACTGTGGCTGCTGCTGTGGGAGTGGACATGACTCTGACTGTCCCCGTGGCTCTGACTGTAGCTGTGTCCCTGTGGGAGAAGGATCTTCCCCATTCCGATGGTGAGGAAACAGAAGGGCGGCGAGTCCTGACCCTCCTCTGCCTCGCTGTCATGGCCGCTATCTGGCTCTCCACTGAGGGACGAGAAAATTAGACGTTAGAAAAAAGAACGCAGGAGGACATATAGAAGTTCAGGTGTCATCACAGCAACATCAAACTCACTTTGGTTCAAGGGCCGGACCATTCCGATCATAACAAAACTACTGAAAAGAACAGCAGGTCCACGTTTTTCACTATGGTTTTCATGCAAAAAAGTATTTATATTTTAGTGAATATCGAATTTGACAAAAAACCAAGATTTTTTTCCTCCTTTTTTCTCTTTAAAAATTCATCAAATGGACCAGTTTGTTCTCAGTAGTGGATCTGTTTTGGTCCATGGGCCTTATCTTTGACAAAAGTGTTTTATATGTTGCCAAAGATCTTGCCAACTGGGTACATTTGGATGGAGAGTTGATTGAAGTACCTTAGGATCAAAGCATATTGCTTGTAAAATAGAAAAGTAATGGATTTGTAATCTATTACTAGTAGGTAACAAGTAATATTTCATTCAAATCTAATTATTATTTTTTTGTCAAAGTTAATTAGAAAATAAATATGTTTAACTGGAAGGACATTGACAAAATGTCTTGAAATGGAAAAGCTTCTGCAATTTTTCATCAAATGGACCGGTTTGTTCGCAGTAGTGGATCTGTTTTGGTCACGGGCCTTATGTTTGATAACAGTGTTTAAAAAGCTCTCTTGGTAATGTTAATATATAGCAAAGTTATAATACCGGTTTTGGGTAACATTTGATAGGTGTGCCGATTGAAGTACCTGAGCATCAAGGTACATTGCTTGTATATTAGAAAAGTAATAGATTACAAGTAATACTTTATTCAAATTAAATTTATTATCAAAGTTAATTTTAAAATAAACAGGTTTAACTGGGAAGAAATTGACAAAATGTCATGGAATTGAAGAGCTTCTGCAATTTTTCATGAAATGGGCCATATATAACCGCTCAGCGGGCTAGTTTTGGTCTGCGAGCCGTGTGTTTGACATTCCAGGTTTAAGGTTATACACTGCATTTAGAACACATTATGGTATGTACATTGTGTGGCTTGCATGCAGCCTAGCACAATGTTAGGATTCTGCGTCGGCCACTCTGAAGTTAAATGAAGCCCACAGGTGGGCCACGGGCCACCATTTGAACTGGGTGGCCCTGAGGGGATTTCTTTGTGCAGTGGGTGATCAACTCTGAGTGATTGGGTGATTAAGGACTGACAGGAAGGATCAGCGGCTGCACCTTCCACTGATCCTCAGGAGTCTGGAAGTTTGGTGCTTGCTCAACGAAACCCAGTCAGGATTAGAACCCTTTGTTCGTGGCCCATTCCTTCACCCACCACACAGTACCACTGCTGTATTATCCAATGACGTCATTAATCTTGAAGAGTTGTTCTGCGTTGTTTTAATTTCTGAACTTTTTACCTCAGTTTCCCTTTCTGTCATACAGAGGACGCTCTACTGCCCTCCCGTGGTGAAATCAGTAATTACAGGTTATTAATCTTGCCAAAACACATGATCTGCCTGTACAGCAGCGTGTCAGCACCTGTAGAGTACTTAAGAGGAGATTAACTAGTCCATCAAAATAATCCCAGTCACATCAGCAGGTCCTTGTACAGTATATTTAACTCTATATTGGGCCTCACACAGATGGAGGACATATATATTTGGGGGATGGGCTTCAATTACCGGGGGCTGTTGGCGTCCTCAGGAAGGTGAAACCACTCCTGCAGCTTGGTCTCCTGCCCGACTCCCACCTGCAGATGAAAAAACAAAAGACGCTTCTGAGTTCTGATCCGTTCTGAGTCAGAGCTGCCGTAGAATGATTCACACACACCTTCACCAGATAGGAACCGGGTTCCACGGAACACGCCCAGTAGTGTCTGCCCTGAGTGACGGCCACGTCGGCCACCAGGAGGTCAGACGTCAAGTGGCAGGAGGTGAGCGTGCGGTCAGCCACCCGCAGCAGGGAGAGGCCGGGCACGCTGCGGGCGTAGGTCAGTCCTTTCCCCAGAGCCAACCTGTCGGCGTGTAAACACCAGCGGGAGTCCAAGGAGAAGCTCAACACTGAGGAGGAGAAAGGAGGAGAAGACGGATCAGAACGGAAGAGAGAAGGTGAAGTCCATGAAAGGAGAGGAGTTCGGGTGGAGGATCTGATGAGGTTGAACTGACGACAGGCTTGAACACGTCATGGAAAAAGGCCGGGAGTAAAGTTGTGACTATTAACGATGAAATTATCAGAACTGAAACAGAAACTAATGTCTTCTGGGGTTTTCCAGTCACCATGTAAAAAGATAAAACATGTCCAGAATGTGTTGGTGGAAAATCTGACACACTGACCCCCTGTGGCCACTAGAGGTCATCAGGCATTCTGCAGGATATACCCTTGGTTCCACTTAATTGGTCTGATGTTTGTTTCTTCATGAATTGAGGAGCAGAACGATTTAATACTCTTCCAGTAGGTGGCAGTAGAAGACTATAAAAGCTAATGGGGTCATAGAAAGCTCAAACCGATTGATCATTCATTTCCACCAATGCTAATATTTAGCGTCTTGCTGTAAGGCCCAAAATCAGACCATTTTATCCACTGTGCGTCTTAAGTATCGTCTGAACGATATTATTGGCTCTTATTCGCATTTGATGTTATATCCGTTTTTACTTCTATAGTTGAAACAAAATTCAGGGTTTTCCTCAAATATGGGTGTGGCCTAAAAAGGGCTTTGGAAATAACAGGCTTTATATTAAAGTTAAAAGTCACTAGAGGGCAACATTGCATTTAACCCAACACTGCATTTATCACTTTAGCACTAGAGGGCAGCATTGCAGGCCATTGCCTTTAACCAATCATCAAAGTGGGTAGCTAATGAGCGCCCACATTGTGGGGACAATACCATGCTCTGGGCATGTCAGTGGTAACTTGGCATTAGTGGGATTCGAACCGGGGACCTTCCCCTAGTCCACTTCCTTAACCACTAGGCCACTTATTTTACCAAGTCTTCAGTGTTTGGACAGTAGCGGCAAAAAAATATTAAATGTCCTAAATTTTTTCTCGGGCTGGAGGTTGACACAGATACCAGGAGTAGAATTAAGGACAAGGAGAAGAGGAGTGAGGATCTCACCAGGTGCGGGTGGAGTGTGCAGGTACACGTCTTCACTGTACTCTCCAAACCCTGCCTTGTTGCAGCCCCTCACCCTCAGCACGTACACACTGTCAGTGGTCAACCGGTCAATCACCGCACTGGTCCCTCTCACTTCGTCCAGACGCTGCCACGGAGATGAGGAGTTAGGGGATCTGGTGCCTCCCCAGGTGGCCCCGGCTCCTCCTTCTCGACGCTGGTATTCAACGGAGAAGTGCCAGGCGGGGGCGGAGTCTTGAGGAAGGCGCCAGCAGAGAAACAGCTGGTCGTAGGCTAATGTCTTCTGAGTGTCGATGACTGGAGCCAGTGGAGCTGAGGAGGAGAAATAAATACATAAAGACATAAAATATCATTCAGTCAACTACATCTTCTCATCTGTTGCTGGGTCTCAGGGGCAGCAGTCTCCACAACTGCCACCCAAATCACACTGCTCCATACTGTGAACCTCCCTGTGGGTGGTGAGACCACTGGAAGTTATGTAGGTCAAGACGGTGCTATACTCAGAACCTGAAACCTTGCAGATCCAAGTACCGTAATTTCCGGACTATAAGTCGCACCTGACTATAAGCCACATGTGCCTCATTCTTTTTACATGATTAGGGTCAGTTTATGCTAATTTTATTTATGTACAACGTGCTTTACCGTACGTTAAACTTCTTCTTCTATGGTGTTTATTGGCGGTTGTGACTTGCGTCTTCCTCAACACCACCTGTCTCACTCTTAGCTTTTCTGCTCGAGCAGTTAGAAAAAATTCATACATTAGCTGCATCTATGCATAAGCCGCAGGGTTGAAATTGTGTGACAAAAGTCGCGGCTTATAGTCCGGAAATTACGGTATTGTTCTTTTTACTTTTGCCATTATTGTCCAAACACTTCATTTTCCAATACCAATATCAATCGATACCAATATATGCAACTGTTTGCCGCCAAAAATGAGGTAAACATCTCAGAACCCCATGTGTGTAATCTGTACTTGCAATGCTGCCATCTAGTGACTTTAAGGTTAATATACAGCTGTTTTTACCCAAAACTTTTTCAAAGATTTATAAATTAATCAATAAATTCTTTTAATATACATAATACTTTATTATCAGAACCATAATATCGTTGAAGCTAATACTATCATACGTGTCTGCTGTTCTTGTCCTTCACCTTGTATGAATTTAACGCTGTCGATCATCTTAACTTCCTTGGATGCATCCAAGGAAAAATGCCTGAAGGATGGATCAGCAGCCAGGGAGAAACACTGCAGATGTTCGATGGCCTTCAGCATCCTGCAGAGGAACAGACACAGGAACGGAGATTAAAGACACACCCAAGGAAGGACAACTGGGATCCATCCAACCCTCCGACTGCTGCTACCTGCTGTGGGTGACTCTGGCGGCCTGGACAAAGCAGGGTGCGTCGGCCTCCTTGAGCAGCTCCTCGGAGTACACCATCAGTCCGGAATGTTCCAGCAGCCCGTTCCTCTCGGAGATCTGAGCTGACAG
The DNA here is from genome assembly GCA_016785265.1 of Paraplagusia blochii. Lineage (NCBI taxonomy): Eukaryota > Metazoa > Chordata > Actinopteri > Pleuronectiformes > Cynoglossidae > Paraplagusia > Paraplagusia blochii. The sequence continues at coordinate 68,974 of JAFBJS010004656.1, forward strand.
AGCGTCTTGCCTCTTGCTGCGAGACGCCTCCAACGCCACGGCTAGCGCTCCCTGTCGCTCCGTTACCGCCGCCCCCATTTCCCTGATACAGTAGGTCAGTTGCTGCAGAGCTACTGAACTGTTGGCCTGGAGGCAGGATGTAAATAAAAAAGATAAATATATAAAATAAAAGAAGAGATCGTGACGTATGATTGGATGATGATGTTACAGAAGAGGTAATACAACAAAAATCAGTTGATCTTTTGGCAACAAACTGACTCACTGATTGCAGTACAAATTTAAACCACTAGAGGGAGCCAAATATCATATTTCTATCTACACTGTGCCCTAAAAAGTGTAAGGAAGAAAAATGTGATTATACCAGAACTAATTAACAATAATATGAATAGTTTTACTAACGACGAAGTTTGAGTGTCTTTAGATGTTTTTAATGTTTAGAAGATCGCAAACGTGGCGGTCATCGCAAACCAGGGACCTGATGTAGCTGAACGTAGTCAAATAATGACCCACCTCCATCTGTTTGATGGCAGAGTCCAGCTGCGTGATCTGGTTCTGTATTGTCTCCTGATTGGCCAGAATGAAGTTGACTTCCTTGGTGATCTTGTCCTGTTGACGGACAAAAAAATTACCAACCACCTCCTGACCGGGACCCTGACGTCCAACCAGACCTTCATACCGGACCCTCACCTTCAGGGCCTGGTAGGCCTGAGCGATGGGCAACACTTTATGACCGTGGTGGAGACGGCGTAGCTTGCAGAGTTGACACAACAACCTCTGGCAGTTGCGACAGTACCACAGCAGACGCTCCTGCTCGTGCTCGGTGCAAATCAGGACCTGAAGTCACAAGGGGAACAATGAAAGAATCCTGACGACAGGAGAACACAATTCTTTTGTTTGCGTAAAGATCCCAAAGACAAAGAAACGTACCTTTGGCCTGAAGCTGTTGGTTGGAAGAATGTGTTCGTGCTGTGCCCGGGGCGTCCCCCAGGGGTGGTAGAGCTTGAAACACTCGTTGCAGAAGTTGGACTTGCAGTCAGCGCAACCCTTGGTCGCCTCCAGAGACTGGGGCGGCTTACAGAAGCCACACATGATGGCCACGCTGCCCAGACTTAACGTGTAACTGTACCTGAAAGGGTGGAGGAGACGGAAAGATTAGAGCAGAAGGAACGATGGCAGGTGAGAACCTTGTATCCATCTTTGTCCACTTATACGTTACCAGGTTGCAGGGGGACGGAGTGTCCATGACTTTTCCCACAAACCTCACTGCTATAACACTACCTTGTAAACCTTCCTGCAGGTGGTGAGGCCTCTAGAGGACGCCAACGACCCTTTTGTTTGGCACCCATCCCAGAGTAGGCAAACCACAGAGACATTGTCTCTGGGCCAGAGCGCCACAAGGTGAGAACCTTCCGTTTATATTTACTGTATTTTCACGACTATAAGGCGCACGTAAATGTCTTAGATTTTCTTCAAAATGTGCGACACGCTCTATAGTGGAGTGCGCCCTATGTGTTTTGTTGTTGTAAGGCGGACGTAGTAGAGGACACCATGAGAACCTTAAAGGGGGAAGCGTGGGCATTGTTTTGCTCCCGCTCTATTTTTAAATAGCACACTTGTATGCTTGTGTGTTTGTTGTTGTTGTGAGGCGGACGTAGTAGAGGACACCATGAGAACCTTAAAGAGGGAAGTGTGGGCGTGGATTGTATATCAAACCCGCCCCTATGATCGGGGCGCCTTATGTGTGTGTTAAATATAGCAATGGCACACAAAACTGAGATTGCGCCTTTTAGTACCGTGCGCCTTATGGTCGGGAAAATACGGTATTTGCAGTTCCGTAGAGTAGCGGTTAGCATGTCTGCCTCTTAAGCAAAGAGTCCTAGGTTCGATTCCCAGAGGAAGCCCATACTTGATAAAATCAATCCCTCTCCATAAGTCGTTTTGGAAAAAAAAAAACTTCTTCCAACTGAAATCGTGCCCTGCTCTCCTTCCACCAGTAGGCAGTGGTAGAGTTCACCTCGCTGACCTGGATTCACGGGCAGCAGCTTTCTTGTTAGTGCATTCTGCAAAGTGGAACATGCAGCGTCACTGGCTGAACCAAAATAAGCACAGCCTCATTAGAGTGTTGCTTGTGACACTGTGGAAATGACAAACCCCATCACACTCCACCTCCTCCCTCCCTCCCTCCGTCCCTCACTCCTTACCTCCAACATCTCACCCATGTGTGATGATGAACCACATTTATTCTACTGCAGCATTTATAGCATTCATTGTTGCCTTAAATCTTCAGTCTAAAAATTCTAGTCTTGTTTTTTCTCGGTGTAGCTTCAGGAGTTCGTTTCCTGTCAGGTTCATGAAACAGTATCGACTGGTAGACTTTACCAACCTGGGGCTCGGGGACACTTGGTGGACCCCCTGATCTGCCAAGGTGCCCATGAGATATGTTCTACATATGCAACTTCAGAACTTTCTTCGACCTGGACATTCCTAGTGTCTCCAGATATTTGTTGTTAGATTTTGATCTCAGCCAAGGCCTGAGTACTTCTTTATTCTCTGTCCCTGTCCATGTGTGTCCTGGACTTTGTCCTCATCCGACCATCCGCTCCATCTGTCATGTCGTGTCTGTGCCAGGTTAGTTCTGCAACCGTGTCTCCCAACCTGTCTGGTTCAGTTTTTGATTCTGTTCTTCAGTTTCAGACCTGGTTTTTTTTAGAACTATCTGTGGATCTGGAGGCTGAAGCTCTGTCTTAGATTCATGACAAATATCTGTGGATCAGGTGGTTGATTATTTGATAAGAGACAAACAGAAAAAAACCAAACCTCTCCACGATCCGCTCCAGAGTCAGGTTGCGAAAACAATCCATCAGGCCTTTCTCCCCCAACTCCACATCCTGATGACAGGAAGGACATGGAAACAACATAGGGGGAGGGGCTGCGTCCTTCCTCCTTCGTCCTGGGTATGTCCCACACACTGGGAGAAGGACAGAAGAGACATTTAGTTTAGAGATCAGGAACTGACTGAGAAGGTCTCCTGTTGGTCACCTCTGCTTTTACACTGATCAAATCCCTACTTGGAATTTAGGAGTCAAAGATGCTGAGGTTCTCTTTAGAAGAGACAAGAATGGACAGGATCAGGGATGAGGTGATGAGAGGGACAACACAGACAGGAAGGTTTGGAGAAAAAACTAGAGAAGACAGATTGAGATGGTTTGGACATGTTCAAAGGGGGGAAAGTGGAGACATTGGTAGAAGAATGATCCTAGAGATGGAGCTACCAGGTAGGAGACAAAGAGGAGATTGATGGATGCAGTGAGGGAAGACATGGAGGTAGTTGGAGTCAGAGAAGAAGATGGAGAGGACAGATGGAGATGGAAAATGTTTATTTACTGCCTCTCAAAGCTCTGAAAAAGGGTAAAATTAAAAGAAAAAAAGACTTAACATATTAATTTTTATTTGTAAGAATCTGCATTTTTTTGTATTCGATAATGAAAATGCGATGCCTGATTTTGCCAAATCATGTGTGACCTTAAAATAGTATTAGGTATAAACAGCTGTATATTAAGGAGAAGGCCACTAGATGGCAGCATTTCAGCTCAGTGTATTAATCCTATACAAAATAAATAAATAATAACAAGCCTACATTTGTAACAGTTGATATTCCAATCAGTTATTAGGTCAATACTAGTAAATTGGATATTTCGGATTAGCCAATTCCACTATGCGTTTGACCAGAGAAATTCTTGGCCTACGACAAATCCTGACCTCCTGATATACGTAGTTCATCAGGAGGTTTCAGTCCCTGAGTCTGTGCAGAGAATTCAGGTCAGTCCAGAGTGGGACTACGGGTTGTGAGGAGACACCTGCTCAACCGATGTTCCCTGCCCTCTTCTCCTCCTTGACTCCATCTGTCTCTGGCGCCCTCTGCCCTCCATGTTGTTAAGTAAAATAACTTAATTAACGCTGAGAGTCTGAGTGAATAATGATGTGTCATTTCATAAAAGAACAGCGGATTCACTCCAGAGAATTATTCTAAAGTCCTGCTCTGGTTCCCTGGGATCAAATCTCCCTGTTTCATCTGTAATGTACCATCGTAGCTGGTCTTCATCCTCATACCTGTCCTCAGGACATGGTCCAGACGCTCCGGCGTCCTTGGTGAAGGTCTACGTGCCTGTCGTGGCGAACGTGTGTTGGGCGTAGAGGCCGGGGAGTTGGGTTCAGGAGGGAGATCGGGCGGAGGATAACCTCTCTGTACCAGCACGTCCGCCGCACACAGCAGGCACACGCTGTGCAGACAGGGCAGCAGGACAGGCTGCTTTACCAACTCCTCACACACGGGGCAGCGCAGCTCCTGCTCCATACTCTTCATGTTGGACTGAGGAGGGGAGAACAACACACACACTGAGGCACAGCAGGACAATAAATCGTCAACAGCTTCAAGGTCGCTGCTCTTCAAGGTCTGTATCGAGTGTCAGAAATGTGCTTCAAGCTGAGGCTCCCAAAAACTGATATAGCAGGGACCGCCCTGTACTTTACACCAGGCCTGGGCAAATATTTTGCAAAAACAACTGACACAGGGGCCAAAAAGGAGACAAAAGTAATGCAACAAAGGCTAAAATGCTTTTAGCCATTTCTAGGCCATCTACTGGGAAAATGCAGGTATTGCAGGGAAAGGTACAAGGTAGTATAGGTACACAGAAAGAACTTTGTTAATCACTCTGGAGTTATCTTAGGGAAATCAATTATTCATATTAAAAACTACAAGTAAAGTTTGGAAAAAGTTTGAAGGGCTGGTTAAGATGGGCCACAACTGGCCCCCCGGGCCACAGTTTGTCCATATCTGGTAAATCCCGTACAAAACTGTACTTCATAATCAACTAGTCTGAGCGACATCTATACCTGTACCATGATATTTGGATCTCATACTGAGCTGAACAGTTTCATGTATATTTTCATCAACATATATATAGCAGGCAGGATCAAACTAAGGCTCAAGGGCCGTCCCCTGTCCATTTCTAGGATTAATTTTAGTCCTGCAAGTCAACAGGTCTGCCCAAGTTTGATATATGGTCACATAAGTTGATATCAAAAATATTTTGTTGTAACTCAAACATTTTACAATCTCCATGCAGTGACTCCAATGATCCTCTAGGGGTCACCCAACCTAGGTTAAAATCAAATGTTCAAATTGAAACCTAATGGGCGATCCAGTCGTTTTTAATGAGTTAAAGACGTTTTACTTTGATAAGATCCAGCAACGATGATGCTAAGGCTGGTTTTATTTCACAGTTTGCAGATGATACTGTGATTTACAACAACAAAGTCCCACAATGCTATGTCCAAAGACTAGTTCTTGGTCCATGTCTTTACAAAGATGTTCCAAAAATATGTCAATCTTGAGAATCAACTGTAACTCCTGAAATGTATTACATAACAACAGGGTAGATGTGAATTACAACCAGCGGAGGTCACGTTGACCATGGTTACATAAAGAAAAAAAAAAGAAAAACATCGACTCTGACCTGTCAGATACAACATCAAGTAGATTCCACATTTTAAAACAAAAATATTTTTACTTTTGTCTCTATTTTTATGTGTATCCTTCTCGGTTCTTCACATACATCACTGGTCAAGGCCTGATTCCAGTGTTGCAGCATCCTCCTTGCATCTCGTCACCATGACAACGCGCCTCATCCCTTTACCTTTTTATGATATGGAGCCCGTAATCAGATGGTTTACGTAACGTATGTTTTCTTTTCTTCCATTTTGATTTATTAAAAAAACCCATCGGATAATTGAACACAACATGTGTCACATCATTTACAGCCACACGGCGTTTCCGGGAAGAAAAGGGGGGGGATCACGATTTCACCATCAACACTGACTGTGTTTTCACGTCAAAACCATGAAAATCCATGCAGATTAACACAGGAAACACGGGCTGTGGTCCATAGTAAAGGAACGTCCCTCTCTGTACTCACACTGATGCGAACCAGCGCGTCCATGATGGAGGTGAAGCTTTGTAACTCGGCCTCTGCCATGCCGCTGCCTGCACCATACCACACACTGGAGGAACACCGACCTCGGTCCGGTACAATGAATCAAGCCTCCGGGGCTCAAACTGCTGACCCTCCGCAACAGATCTGCTCCGGTCGTGGCTCCGTGGTTTCCCGTGTGATGCTGCGCACACGATGATGGTGTGTCTCGTCTGCCTCCGGGTGATGGAAGGAGCTATTTATACCGACAAAAGCAAAAATAAAAATAAATATTTTCTAAATAAATATTTATTTGTGTAAATAAAGATTGAATAAAAGTATTTTATTTGTTTATTTTCTTCATTGTATTTGATTTTTTGAGGTTTTTCCGTTATATAAATTATTTGGAGGTGTGTTTAACAGTCTGGTTCCGGCTCGGTTTCTGACCATCATATCTCACCTTGTCATCGTCATCACCATCTTCTGGTCGAGGGTGAGTCAGAAAAATACAACAATGTTGTATATTATACACTTTCTACACCAGTTTGGGTAAAGATAGTATCTGTAAGATTTAGCCATGATGGATGGTGCATAAAAAAAACCAAAACTAGTCCTAAAAGTGTCAGATGGTTCTGGTCCTGTTGTTTCCATGTCCATGTTAATTCTCTTGAATGTTTTCGTGTCACAGGAAAACAACGTGAAGGCCAGTCTCCCTCTGGAATTCACCCAGGAGCAGTATGACAGAGAAGACCAAAAGTATGAAGACATTTGACAAACGTGTGCAGAATGAGTTCATTTGTATGTTTTTAACAAAACATGTTTTTCACCTCAGACTGGTTGTGGCTCTGGCTGTTACCTTGGGGCTGTTTGCCATAGAGTTGGCTGGATTCTTCTCAGGCGTGTCCATGTTCAACTCCAGTCAGGGACTGCTGTGTATCCTTCAAATCACTGGTTCGCAACCCTTTTCTTGCACGATTCTTGCAGACATGATTCCATCCAAAATTTGGATTTCAGGGAGAGATGTTAGTGTTTGTGTCTAATATTTATATATGCTGTACTTAAAATACAATTAATTTCTTTACATTATACAATTTTATTGATGATATAGTGTCATGATTTTTCAAAATAAAGTAACCTGCAGACTTGAGAAGATACTGTATTGTAATGTAACTGAAAAAATATATAATTTCCTCGTGGGCCAGCGTTCTACAGAAACTTTGAACATATCTCAAATATTATTATGAAACATCGTATAAATGTATTTTTTAAAGGTTTGGCTTCATTCAACAGAAACAAAGAGAAATAGTGTATTTTATACTTTATTGTTTACAAGAAAAAACACAAAATTTAGACAAATTCATACATTTTTTGGCATTAAAGTCAATAAATATAATAATTTATCAATAATATGTTTAAATATCTAATATTTTATTATAATATTTATCCATTCTGACATAAACACACAGCAGATCTAATGGAATTTCTGAAAACTTTGTTCCACCTCCGTATGATCCGAGGCCCAGTTCTGGTCACTGCAGCAAAGGTCCGTGAACGATACCAAGTACCAACAAACTATTTCAGCAGAACTGACGACAGAAATTTATGCAGGTTAATAATTAACCTTGTTATTAATCATTTTAACCTGATATTGATTTTTGGCATCAAAGTGTAATTTAGAATTTGAGATTAGAACCTTCGTCATCTTCTCCTAATAAATAAGATAAACCTGGAAGAGGTTTAAACCCAGGTCAGTCCTCAGTTACAGTTCCATGACTCCAGTCTTTATTAGCAACTGGAGCCCATGCCAGTGCCTCTGTGGCTCTGCTGTTCTTTCTCTTTGAGCAGTGGGAACTTGAATTCTACTGGGCCATCCTCGCCCTCTGCAGGTCAGTGTGTATAATAACCGCATGTCTTCCCTCCTCTTTTGTTTCCTTTCCCTGACGTTGATTTGTCCAGCTCTGGCCGTGCACTGCGGTGCATCTGTGTCCCTATCCTTCTTTGTCTTTGAGATGTGGGAATGCTGGACATATTGGGTTATTTTTGCAGTCTGCAGGTTGGTGCTGAAGGTGGACAGGTGGACAGTGAAGTCTGACATTTTACTGTAAATAACTACAATCTGTGAATAATCTTATTTTCTTTCTCTGTTTTTTCTAGTGTGTTGCCTGCACTCGTGGAGATCGTGTTGTTTGTGGGTGTTTTTGGTCTGAAGAAGAAGCCACTGTGAAGTAGAAAGGACTGTTGAGATGATGTGAATGGGACCAAATCACAGAGGACCTTGGTGACATCATCGCTTCAACAGCAGCTACACTGACGAATCACAAAGAACTTCCTCTTTTTTGTCCTTTTTTCGTCTTTTTCATCTCCCCCTGTCCTCTCCATCTTCTACTCTGACTCCAACTACCTCCATCCCTACCTGGTAGCTCCATCTCTAGGTGTCTCACTGTCCCGCCTCTGTCCAAACCATCTCAATCTGTCTTCTCTAGCTTTTTCTCCAAACCTTCCTGTCTGTGTTGTCCCTCTAATCACCTCATTCCTGATCCTGTCCATCCTTGTCTCTCCTAAAGAGAACCTCAGCATCTTTGACTCCTCCACCTCCAGCTCTGTCCCCTGTCTTCTGTCTATTCCTAGTCTCTCTAATCCATCAATCCCGACTCTTTTCTCCAGCTGTCTGTTACTCTGAACAGTTGATCTACAGTACCTAAAATCCTGCATCTCCACTGAGAATCCATTTTCTATTTTTCAATAAAACATATAAATTTGTATACCATTTGTTAGAGACCACTTTAAAATATCTTTTCAGAAAAAGGTATGTGATCTATTTTTGTAGAAAAAAATAATAAATAAATAAATTTAATTCTTTCTTTTCCATTTGGTTTCTCTGGAATTCTTTCTCTATTTGAGATACTGCATGTTATTACCGAGTAAAGCCACACGATGGCAGTAGTTATGCGGATCTCCGCCCACTGGTCCGACCGTCTATTTGTTCCGACTCTGCAGCTCCTCTCGGTCCAGGCTGACGGTTCTGTGTCTTTATCCCAGCGACATCCCAGCTTTTCACCTCTGTTTCCGGCTAAATATCACATTTTTACGACAAAGTCATGGGTACGTGTTGTAACTTTAATTTGTCATTTTCTCCGACTCTGTGTTTTCCCCGAAGATGTGTTTATATACCGGCCAATCGGTGAGATGTTTGTCTGGGTTCAATGAAAATTAACGTCAACTCAGACATTTTCGTTTCAAATACGCAACAAGATGTAAAATATCATTTAGAGTAAATAATTGTTATTTTTGTAACGTTCCGAAGTTAAAAACTCTTTCTGTTTCCCATCCCATCTACGCGAAGAGTTAGCACCGGGCTAACAGTCCAGTGACGGAAGGGTTTGTGTCTGAACACTGACGTGGCGTTAAGTTAGAAAAGGAACCGTTTTATTATGTTAAGACGTGAAATAATCTTTGTTATCAAAATCAGAATAATTCTCATTTATAAATCACTAAACACAATATGTTGTTTCACGTCAAACATGTATGTAAAACTATATAAAACTAATGATTTTGTAGAGATGGTTGTTGTAAATCAGTGGTACCCAATCACTGGGCCGGGGACCGGCACCGGTCCGTGGGTGAATTGGTGTCGGGCCGCAGAGAAATAATGTTTCCTTTTGGCCCCATCTGTCTATTACTTCCACTTGATGCTTACTCATATCAACAAAAGAACTGACCAATAGAATGGCTAGGATTCCATCATCAATAATGAAACTATATTTGATTAGGAAACATTTTCTCAGTGAAGACAACAACAATAAACTCAAAATGACGCAGAGTCATTGATACAAGATTCAAAATCTTTATACTGGTCTGGTAGCAGAAAATTTTAGGCTGGGTGCACTTGAGAAATCTTTGTTGTGCCCATGCACAGTTAATCCGGGTAGGAAGATTTTATAGGTAGGAAAATATTTCAGAACACCGGAAATGTAATTTTATTTAGGAGCATTTATCTGCCACAACTTAATGACCGGTCTGTGAAAATGAGATGAAAATGAGACATTTAACCCGACTGTGGCGAAGAAAAGGTTGGGGAACACTGGTGTAAATGAATGAAGTCAGGAGTCGTTTTTATAGAGTTTATTTTAGACCTACAAAAATATCAATAATTTAAAAAATAATTATTATTTTTACTTTACTGACTAATTTATAATTTCTAATAAATAACTTTTAGGTAATTTCTGTCTCTACAACCTGGTAACATAATGGTATTCTTCAATAATTCTTACAAAACTATTTTACTACATTGAAAATAAACGTACTATGGGTTCTCTGGGCACCTCACTGCTACTTGACTGTAGATACTTTTCCTGTTTGTTGTTTCAGTTTTACTTATTGAAATACTGAATTGTACTTTAGAACTTAGTCTTAATAACTTATTATTTCTAAAGAGCACAACAATGAAAGTCATCAGTCGGTTAACCACTGGTTAATTTACAAAATGCTGTCATTTAGAGATAGAATAGTTGGTCCAATCAAAACAGGTTTTTCAACTGATAATAAGAAATTTTACTATATAATGCTTGAATTTTGCTAATTTTACTAGAGTCATCCATAGGGTTCTGAAACATTAATCATGGTTTTGGGTTTGGGTCAGCATGATTCCATTCTTGAAGAACGCTGACGTTCTTCCACTTGTGTCTCCTGCAGCAGTCAACACGGGAACGTCGCTGGTCCTGTCCAGTCTGCTGTCAGTGCTGGTTTTCGCTGGGATGCAGATGTTCAGTAAGCAGCTGGGATCCACGGAGTGGCTCACCATCCTGGGAGGATTCCTGGGATCGGTTCTCTTCATCTGCTCCCTCACTGTATCCTCACTGAGTCTCAGTTACTAGAGTAAAAAGTTACTCGAGTAACTTTTTCAGAGCACTAACTAGTTTAGTAACTAGTTACGTTACTAGTTACTAAATCATAAAAGTAACTAATAAGTAGTTACTTTACTTTAAAAACACATTTATAAAGTTTAGTGCAACTATCATAATGAAATGTAGTGGAACAATAAAAACAAAATAGATGTTTAGACATTTTGACAGACATCTTTATCGTAACCCCAACTTCACACTTGCCGTCGTCTTGCTTATGGGTGTGTGCTGCTCTACCGCGCCTCGTGTGGGTGTGTGTGTGAGACTGTTTATTTCCCTATAAGGCAAGAAGACCCGCCCAGGTCT
>JAFBJS010004663.1:0-14086 GCA_016785265.1 Paraplagusia blochii
TTGCACTTAGTTTTAGTTTTTTTTTCTAGTTTTCAGACCCCTGTTTTTTGCAGTGCTCTGCTACAACCGGGCCGTGAAAATATTGTCAGACATTAAACCGGTCCGCGGTACAGAAAAGGTTGGGGACCACTGCCTTAGGAGCCTTGTTCAAAGTACAGAGGAACCACCATTATGAATATACATATTACCATACTCTATATAGTAAAAAGATAATAATAATGTGGACATTTAAAGTTGCATTACTTTTAGTGAAAATAAGTTTTTTTCGATTTTTGGTTTAAACCTTGTGAGCATGCAGCTCTAAATTACTCAGTTTCAAATGTTTACTTGCCTATGTCTGACCTAAGATGTATGCATAGCCGCTGAACTCTGACAATAACATTACGAATTCTGTTGTTTTTTTATTTATAATTTCAAATGTCTTAGAAACTCGATTTCACATAAGACAGAGATCTTTCCAATCAATCCAAGTCAATTGAATAATCCTAATGTGAACATGAAGCCATTTCATCTTTGAATTGGCAAAGTCTCTCAACCCATTAAGGTTTCTGGTGCTTAATGAGGTCTACCAATGCCGACACCAAGTTGAGTGATACTGAGGCTGTCAACAATCATTTGTTTACTGTATCTGTGGATGTAAGAATGAACTTGGTTGCTGAGAGTCTCAGTAGCACTCAACCCAGTGTCAGCATCCATTAGCTTCATTAAAAACCTGCAACGGCCAAAGAAGCTGAGACTTCCCCTGAAATGAAGAGTAAGATGAAATAGCATAATGTGCACACGAAAACCATTCAATAGATTGGGATTAATTGAAATTGTTTCTGTCCAATGTAATATAAAGAAATGAATAAATTAAAATAAAGAAAACAGAAAAACAAGCAGTAGGAAAATATAATATGTAATAATTATGTGTGAATAAGCTGTGCACACATTCAGGATTAGGCTTTTGGGGAAAAAATGCCTAATCCTAAATGTCAGAAGATTTAAGCCAAAGATTGGATCTCTTACAGCGTGTGGTTTGAAAAAACAAGAAATTATAGCATGAAATAGACATTTCTTAACAAAACATATTTTACCTTAAGTGAAAACTTATTTTACCATAGGATATACAATTTTATATGACCACGTTATAACACTCTTCTTATTATAAACAGTATAGTATGCGTGACGCCAGTACATATTTGAGTTCATTCTGATGATCCCTCTGGACCCTCAGTATGTGCTCATGGGTGCAAGAGCCTTGTTCAAAGCTTTTTAAAAAATAAGTGTTAACATAGATTGCTTAATCCTATTGACCATGTGACTCTGAATGATGCCATTTCAAATGTTTACTTCCCCAAATGTCTAACCTTAAATGTATGCACACACTCTGCACTCTGATATTAACATTACAAATTATATGTTCTTATTGTTTTTCTATTTCAGATTTTAAAGGTCTTAGGAACTTTATATCACATATGATGGAGATCTTTCTAATCAATCCCAGTCAATTGAAAAATGTTAGAGTGAACATTATTCTCTTTTATTTTTGACTTTAAGTAGGCAAAGTCTCTACATCCATTGGGGTTTTTTGTGGTGGTTACTGAGGCTGTCAACAACCATTTGTTTACTGTATCTTTGGATGCAAGGATGAACGTCTCAGTGACACTGAACACAGTGTCAACTAACATTAGCTTCATTAAGCACCTGGAACAGCAAGGGAAATTGAGACTTTCCCTGAAATAAAGGCAAATATGATAAAGCATAATGTTCACACTAAAACCTTTCATTACACTAGGGTTAACTGGAAAGATCTCAGTACAATGTAATAATAATTTGTGCATACATTTTTATTAAAGAGTTCGGAGTGACATGGTCAAAAGGTTTAAGTCAAAGTCGGAAAGAATCTGGTAAAGCATGTAGTTTGACACAGAAAGCAGTGAAAGCATGAAACGAGCCGTAAGTGAAAGCTTATTTTACTATAGTTAATAAAATTTTAAAAGCCCACGTTATTAAAATCGTCTCATTATATGAGGTATGTATGCCACATGCCTGACCATATGAATGCTGGTGGTCCCTCGGCGACTTTTCCTGGCTGACGTGAATCTCCGTTGGTGCGTTGATATTCTGAATCCTCACTTTGCCAGCACATTTTTGAAATAGGTTCCCTCCTTCACTCTATATGCCCCAAAGTATTTGTATTCTTCAAAAAGTACGTACTATAACGGGTTATTATTAAACGTACTGCATTATAGGTGGCTTTAATGAAAAAAAAAAAATAGACAAAGCAACAATTTGAAATTGTCCGTTAGTTACTTAGAACTATTTGAGAAGCTTACAAGAAAAGGGATTTCCATGATTAAAATCCATCTTCTATCAGCGCTAATCTTTACTCCGTTCTGCCCTCCCGTCTGCGGCAAAATGGCGGGCCTATAACAAAAGTAGATAAACTGATAGAATATTCTAGAGTTGAACTCGCTATGTGTCGAGTGGTGACGGTATCGGATTTCAACCATAGTAGGCTTTGTGATTGGTTGTTCGTGAATGCTGATTGATGATTTGCTGCTGTAACAAACGTCACAGTCATTGCCTGGATAGTCCAGTTGCATCTAAATGTGAATAAATCAGCCATCTTATGAAAAGTGAGACGAGTAAACACAATCAAGATGATGCCGACAAAATGGCGAATTTTAAAAAGAAAACCATGGTAAGCTCTTAAAATATCTTTTTAATAAATAAAAAACGTTAATACATTCTGTTGAATACTTCTTACATCGACTTGTCATCAGAAATGTAATTTAGCAAATTTATGAACAATGTAAAAAATTTGGGGCCAGAGAAGACATTTAACTTCCAGTTTTGCGAAGGATGGATTTGAACAATAATAATGTTCACAATTTCTCTTCTCAGCTTTACATACACAAGGTTTTTTGTATTACACTGGAGTTATTGGGCTCAGTGACTAACTTAATTTGGAAAATACCATTCAATTTACCTTTTATACTCCTATATTAATACTAATATTTTCCGTAAATACTGAGATCTTAGCTTTTGCATTTTCTGAGACCTTATGTATCATATATACATTAGATAAGCACCAACAAAGAATGCCAAACATCCACATTAACTGTTGAAAGGTCTTATTGCAGGGGTGTCCAAACTGTTCCACAAAGGGCCGTGGCTGCTGGTTTTTGTTCCAACCAACCAAGAGCACATAGCTTGACCAATCAGGTGTCTGATGACTATGATCAGTTGATTAAACCTGTCAACTCAGGTGTGCTGCTGCTTGGTTGGAACAAAAACCTGCAGCCACAGTGGCCGTTTGTGGAACAGTTCGGACATCCCTGTGTTATTGTGAACATGCTCTCTATTTGTATTTTAAAGGAGAGTCATTGCACCCCTTCTGGTTTCCCACACTAAGTTGAGTGATACTGAGGCTGTCAGCAACATTTTTTTTACTGTGTCTGGATGCAATGATGCTGGATTTCAGTTGGTGCCTTTAAGAACAATAAGAACACCTTTTGTTTTATTACATTTCAAAACATGTCACTTTATTTTAGATGAATACAAATTTACAAAATTGTCGTGTCAGCTCTGTATGCCTCGGTTTTTACTTTTGGATATGGAGCCTAAGCAACTTTAATTTCCTCTTTGTCTCCAACCTGGTTGCTCCACATCCAGCATTATTTTACTAGGGTATCCACTGTCCCTCCTCTGAACATGTCCAAACCATTCCATTGTGTCGTCTGGCTTTTTTTATGCTGGCCATTGTATTTAAATGAATCACCAACATTGGAAGTAGGAAAGTAAAAACCATCCCATACTCTTAAAAGGACACCACTATTTCATGTACTACCATTTATTTTCTGAGCAATGGGAACTGTATTTCAACCAATCAACACCATAAGTACATGAACTAGTTTCCTGAAGACCCAGTTTTTACTTTAAAGCAAATTTCTCAATTCTAACTCCAATACAAATAAGCAGCTTTCAATTTTGTGACCACGCAGGCCGTGAAATCACACTTAAAAGTAATTCCTTGCACATATCCTCTGCTACACACAGACTCCAACATTACACATTATAAATTATTTTAGGACTTATTGTTTTATTTTTGCCCTGGTCATGGTACTTCATCCATCAACACTATTTGTTAGTAATAAAGTTTAAATGGTCCAAGACTCTTACATCACTCTTGAAATGACAAGATGGTAAGAAAATACATAAAATAGGTAATAATGAGAGAACTAAAAATCTGGGACCATTTACACTTGTCTTCACAATAATAGTGTTGGTTGGTTGGTATAACGGTCAAATTATTTGGTATTGACATAGGTAGCTAAATGTGAGCATGGGGTGTTATGTAAGTGTCATTTTTTCGCATTTAGACAATGCTTTTAACTAATTGTGTTGATTGGTTAAAATACTAAGGCAAGCAGAAAACTGAAACATTGAATACCATTTCTAAAATAGATACAATTGTAACATGTAAGAGTACACTATAACAATTTACACTTTCGACTAAAAGTGTTGATGTGTTGAAAACCATGGCCAGCCACCATGGCCAGCTTTCAAAACCACAATAATAGCTTCTAAATAAGTTATTGACATGCAATATAAGAGTCTGGGCCATTCACCCTTTCCTTATTCTTCTTTCGGCTTATCTCTTTTCTCAGGGGTTGCCACAGCGAGAAACAATTTCCATCTCACCCTGTCCTCTCTATCCTCAACTCTAACTCCAACAAGCACCATGTCCTCCCTCACCGCATCCATACATCTCCTCTTTGGCCTTCCTCTTTGTCTCCCACCTGGTAGCTCCATCTCTAGCATGCTTCTCCCAATATAATCACTGTCCCTCCTCCGAACATGTCCGAACCATCTTAATCTGCCATTCAACCTTTTACTACTAACAAATATTGTTGATTGGTTAAAATATCATGGCAAGCAGAAACTTAATAGCAGGTCCTGAAATAGGCAATGTTATTTTAAACCTAGCTAATGTTTACTACTTCTTTCTAAATAATTTTGTTGATTGGTTACAGTACACAAGGCTTATAGTAGTTCCTGAATAGGATAATGGTGTATAATGTAAAGGTCTGTGACAATTTAAGATTTATGTCAAGCTAATAATGCTGAAGGTTCAAAATGCTATGGCCAGCTTCAAAAACAGAATATTGGTTCAATGGCCTTGGCTTTGTGTTAAGGGTTGTTGTCGTGCTGAAAGGTGAATCTCCACCCCAGAATCAGGTCTTTCTCCAGACTGAAAGAGGGTTTTCTCCCTGTATTTGGCTCAGTCTTTCTTCCCATTAACTCTGACCATCCTCACTGTCCCTGCTAAAAAGTAGCACCGCCAGAGCATGGTTCTGCCACCACCATATTTTGACACTGGGGATGGTGTGCTCAGAGTGTTGTGCAGTGCTGGATTTCCACCACACATAGAAATTTGCATTTAGTCCAGGAGTTCTCATCTAACCAGAGCACCTTCTTCTACATGTTTGCTGTGTCCCTCACATGGCTTCTGGCAAGCTGCAGATGGGACTTTTTTTTTCTTTTAACAATGGCTTTTTTCTTGCCATCCTTCCATAAAGGCCAGATTTGTGCAGTGTGCGTTGTTGTTGGACAAATCCCCTCACCTGAGCTGTGGATCTCTACAGTTCCTCCAGAGTCACCACAGCCTCTTGGCTGCTTCTCTTATTAGTGCTCTTCTTTTTTGGTCAATAAGCTTAGGTGATCTACTGTGCCTTGGTAGGTTTTCAGGTGTGCTATACACTTTCCGGTTCAGGTGATGGACTGAGCAGCGCTTTGTGAGATGTTCAATACTTGGAAATGCTTTCAATTTCTCCACGACTTTATCCTTGACCTGTCTGGTTTGTACTTCATGATACTGCTTGTTTCCTAAAATTCTCTTAACAAACAAGGTGGCGATGCTCAGTCATTGGGGCAAAATACGATCATGAGGCAACTTTCTGAAGGCAATTTGATTCACTGAAAGAAAAGGGAGCTGAATACCTTTTCATACCACAGGTTTTAGTTTTTTATTTCTTAAAAAAATAAATAGTAAAATTTCCATTTCACAATTGTATTTATTTAAAACTTTATTAATCCCTTGGGCGTATCGTAGTGACCAGGGGTTGTCCGGCCTGGGGAGCAGTGTGTGGAGACGATATCATGCTCAGGGCATCTCAGCGGTGGGGGGATTCCAACCGGCAGCCTTGCAGACCTACGTTTATTTCTTAAATCACCAGACCACCAACTGCCTCAAAAAAGAACCCGGGTTGCTGCGGCCACAACGAGTTTAAACCATGATATGATCACAGCAAGCTATCCTGCCATAAATTGTGCGTTACTATTTGTTGGTCTTTAACATTAAATTACGATAAAATACATTTACACGTAAATATTTGTGGTCACCACAGCACAAAATAAAGAAAGGTTCATGTGGTTTGAATACTTTGCAAGCCACCTGCAAAAAAAAACAAACAAAAAAAAGAAAACCCTTTATGTTACAACCTGTTACTTATAGGAGGTAACACAGAGTCTCAAAGTCCATAAAGCAGGTGTCTAGTGTAGTTTATTAATGCAAACAGTATTATTACAAGCTATAAGTTTGACTTAATAATCAAAGTAGCACAACAAAGATAACGTGCAGTAGGTAAGCCACCAAGGCTCCTTCAAAAGATAGTGAACAATCTGCCAGGAACAGGTTATAAAAGTTTGGCTCCGCCCTCAATTTAGACAGATTTAATCTTCTGTTATAACATTTTAGCCATCAGCATTGTAAAACAACAATATCATTTCACTTATTTTCATGAAACACAATGTTAATCATAATATTATTTTTCTTATTTTGATTTGGCTATATATTCTTCGCCGACCTTTGCACAGATTTATCCTTCTGTTATAACATTTAGCCATCAGCATCATAAAACACCAATATCATTTCACTTCTTTTCATGAATCACAATGTTAATCATAACATTATTTTTCTTATTTTGATTTGGCTATATGCTCTTTGCGACCTCCAACTTAACTGCACTTCTTTACATTCTTCACTTCAGGTCCGGGGTTCATTCTCTTAGCAACCATATATATGATGTATATTATATATATATGTATATATATAATCATGCGTTTTTTATTTAACATGACTCAACCCAAAATTACAAGGCAGAATTTAGTTTTTAGATTTTAGTGCCATGTTATTTTTACATTTGTTTTACGTGCGAGTGTGTTAACTCGCACGTAACCACGTAAATACGTAATCACCTGTGGTGCCTGAGCTCACGTAAAGTTGTTGGGAAAAGAAGAAAAAAAAGATAGATTTTTGGATTTATGAATCGATATCGTCCTATTACCAAAAAAATCCATTAAAATCAATGAATCAATTTTTTTAACCCAGCCCTACATGTCCCAACATGTTCTAATAGCATGTCGCGTAACATGGCTCTTCTTTTTTTAGCTTAAAATTGAACTTTTTCCACACATATAACTTTATTAACCGCATGCTATCCTTGAGATCAGTATCTACCCCCGCCCCCTTTTTTGTATATGTCCTGAGCTCATTAAACTCAGCCTTACGTGTTCAGTGGTAGGCAGGATTCTCGGCTGGCGCTGGTTCCGCTTCACTAAGCAACTCATTGGGCCCCATTCTCTCGTTCTGGCCAGGGTGTCTCCTTGAGTATTTTCTGGATGGCTTTCAAAACTTTTGCAGTGATGGCTGAACACCATCACCCAGGTTGATGAGTTCTTGACATAGGTCCACAACTAGGCTGGTGCTGCAGAACGAGGCCAACGCTTGGTCACCATTAGAGAACGACCACACTTTCCTCACCAAAGGGTAGTATAAGGCCGCAGGTCATGACCAACAAAGACAGAGCTAAGCATCACAGTTCCTTGAGCATCCAGGTCGCTGAACAGTTGGTGATTAATAGCTGGGAGTAGATGTTTGACAGTTGCACCACCTGGACAGAAAATGCCATCCGCACTGTGGGTCCAGTAGTTATTACTATAACAGGACTCACAGCAGAGGTGGTTGTCCACATGCCAGAGGCATAAATCTTGCCACTGACTGCCTTTGCCATACTTGTAGCAGGTTATTCCAAACTGTAAGATAATAAATACATACTTAATAATTGTCTATTGTGTTAAGATAAGCAAAAAGCGGGTGATTACTTGGGGACTAATTTCTATGCCGAATATTCTATTGTCCCCCTCTGGAGCCAAGGAGAGAAAATTAACTCATATCATACTGCCATGGAGTTGTTACTACTCTCTCCTTTGCCCCAAGTAGAATACTCGATGTCTGGCCTGTGACATCCATGCAGATTGACCCCCAGGGCACTGTGCTCTTCATGGTTAAGCCCGGCAATCTCTGTGCTCTTCTACCTGCATCATATTTTCCAGTCTTTTCGGACTTTATGAACCCGGCTTTCAGGATTCTTAAATTCCCAGCTTCTCCAATTCCTGCCAAATAGATGAGGAGCCAGCATATCCTTGGTCCTCGCACACAACCGTCACTACCTCACTACAGCTTTTTCTGGGACCACCTTGCCTTTAGGTGCACTGGCCCCTTTCCTGGTATCAACGAGGATGATGCGCTGCCACATATAGCAATCAATTCGTTTCCCAGCCAATGTGTTCCTTTTTTAGCATGGGGATTCTGATTAACTACGTTTATGCCCATGGCTAGCCTCAATTCAGCTGTGTTTGAATTACACATGTGATATCCATAAGGCCAGCACATATTCTTTTCCTGCAGAGAGATTCTTTACTTAGGGGCATTCTTCTACCAGATAATCTCCTGTAGTTTGTTGAGGGGTCTTTTGAACTTACTGCATTCAGAAGCATGGTTAGGCGTTCATAAACTCCCTTTGTTAGGAGTTCATCTTCTTTTCTTGGCTCATTTTGTAACTCTTAGGTGTGAGTTTGTACACAACACCTTGTGTTGTAATGATTCAGGATTTTCTTGTGATTCTTCATCTGATCCTGGTAGAACTTCTTTAGTTTAGCACTCCTTAGCATATTTTACTGCAGCTTTCTCTACTTAGTATCTCAGGTCATCGTAGGCTAAACCTAGATAGCCATTTCTCACATTGTTAGTTAAGTACTGACATTTCAGTATCGAGGCTAAAGACGGCATCATAACTATGTTCGCCAATTCTGAGAGTATTAAAGTGATTGTCAGTGGTTTCTTTTAATCCCTATTTTACCTCCATTTTAAGGGGATTCCCTTATCTGTTTGTTCAATCTCAGTGACATAATACTGACGTCCATCTGGTGCAGTCATTGGTCTGTAGGTGTGCCAGCCTGCCTTGGAGCTATTATTATAACTATTTCAGTTAGGTTAGACACATTGCCATATGCTTGTCTGTAACTGTTAACAGCCACTATTGCAGCAATTTCTGCTTCCTCCCAGGGAAAATCTTTTAAATTTTATCCCATTTACATGGATAATGTTTTGTCTCTCCTCCACAGAGAAGAGACATCCACAGAGGATGAGCGTTCTACATTTTCTCTCTGTTTCTAATTTATCTTCATTTTTTCATGAAACTTCCACATACTATTAGTGACATTTATTATTCGTCAGCCTCTTCTTCTTGGTCTTCCTCATCTTGTTCATTGACTCTAGAATGTAGGTCTTCTACACTAGACTCATCATCCGTTTCATTTTCTTCTGCTTCTTTATTTTCCTGAGCTGCACATATCATTAACTCTTTCTGTGGGCTGTGTTCGTGTTATTTTGCCATGGTTCTTGTGCTTGGATTCCTAAGATATACATTCACACCTGCTAATTTTGCCGTCAATTTTATGACTGCGTCGCTCT
Source organism: Paraplagusia blochii (assembly GCA_016785265.1). Classification (NCBI taxonomy): domain Eukaryota; kingdom Metazoa; phylum Chordata; class Actinopteri; order Pleuronectiformes; family Cynoglossidae; genus Paraplagusia; species Paraplagusia blochii. Next base: position 9,803 of record JAFBJS010004663.1, read on the forward strand.
GTATAAGCCATCTATTTGTCCAGGTTACTATATCTGTCCACCATCTCTTCCACTTTTCAGCATCAGATTTTTTCACTTTGTCAACTTCACTTTGTCCATTTTCTGACTCTAAGGGCTCTTCTGTTCCAGATACCGACATAGAAACCTTCCCTGCAATCAGTTTCTTTCTTCCCCCACTTTCCTTATATTTGCCTGGGCTTCAGTCTGTCTTCTTTATAATACAGTGAATCAACTACATCTTTTGCCCTTTTGACCATGTTTGGTATCCTGGCCCTAATGGAACTATTATGCATTTTTTCTCTTTGTTTTTTTCCATTGCCAATATGGGACATCTCTCGGTTGCTTCTTTAACATCGTCGGTGTTATCTAGGGACTCTGGTATTAATGTTGTGACCTGCATGATTTATGATATTTGGTTGTCTAAGTTCCAGTGCCGCTCTATGGTGCGCTCAGGTACGTGAGGACTGTTCCTAGCTACTCTGCACTCACTTATGTGTGTGATCGCACTTCTGTATGTATTTTCACTTCTATGTGTAGGTGCAGTTATTTGTACACACTTGCACGTGGCCGTTGAGTTGTTGCGCTTCTACTGTCTAACTTTTTCTTGCTGGGCTTCCCTTTGCTTCAAAGAAAGTGAGAGTTTTCTTCTTCTGCCCATTGCTCTTCATGATCTTCTTCTTTTCTGTCTAATACTACCCTTTTTTCTCCCTTCAGTCTTACTTATTCTGTTCCGTCTAATTCTTTCTGTCTTTTAATATGTTGAAACGTTTTTTAAAAATGTTTTTTTTTTTAAATGTTAAAATGTTTTTTTCTTTTTATACATCTTTAAAACTCTGCCACCCTTACTTGTTCATACCTTTCTTAACTATGCCCATTGTACATATATTTAAACCCTTTTGAGTCTTATTTTTCATCATTACCCACGTTTTTATTTTATTGTGCAATGTTAAGTTTTTTCACCTGTCTGTACTAAATGGTGCTTTGTGGCTCCCCCACGCCCCAATTCCGTTGTACCCCCCAAGGTGCAATGACAATAAAGGACTATTCTATTCTATTCTAATTTTGTGGATGAGAGTTTTACTTGTCTTCTTATTTCCTTCAGCCTAACTATTTCTGTTCCATCCAATTCTTTCTAATTTTTCTAAGATAGATAAGCGTTTTCTTCATGGGTAGATGAGCGTTTAATACCTTCCTTTTTTTTCCTCCAGTCTAACTTTTTGTGTTCCGTCCAATTTTTCTGTCTAACTACTTCTCTTTCGTTCAATTCTTTTTTCGGGGGTGGGGGGTACTTGATGCTCTGGTCCTGTGGAGGCAGAGTGTGAAGGCCAGGCTGAGGTTGAAGCACTTCTTCCACAGGCTCACAAATACCAATGACGTATTTGAACAAATGTGAGCTTATGATGATGTACTGTGCCATGTCTCTCGCGATGAACTGCAGTTTGCTAGAACTTTTTGATGAAGGTATCTTGGATCCATTTCAGTAGAGGATGCGACAGCCACACTGTTTTTTTTTTTAATTTTTATTCTGCTGGCCGTGGATCACCTCTGTCTTTCTTGGATTGTGTTAATAAAGTTCCATATTTGAAATTTAAAAATCTATTTTTCTAAGACAGATAGGAGTCTTCTTTAATGGTGGATGAGAGTTTTCTTATCTTTTTTTCCCCTCAATCTTACTTTTTCTGTTCCGGGCCAATTCTTTCTCTCTAACTATATCTGCTCCATCCAATGCTTTCTGTCTAATTCTCCTATCTAACTATCTGTCATGGTTCTGTGTGTGTGTTTCTGTTGCTTTAAATGTTTTCCCTCCTTTTAGTGTATGCAGGGTCACATGGTTCTCTTTAACCAATCAGGCAACGGTCCTTTGTCTTCTGTTGTCCAACCAGGTGGCAACTTTGCTCATTGCCTGAGTATTTAAACCTCACATGTGGCTGAGCAAAGTTGCCAGATTGTCTTTGATTTTTTGATGACTCTCCAGCGTTCTGTTTTGATTTTGCTTATCCGGTATCGACCCTGTTTGTATGAGATTTTGCCTGTTTCTTCTGCCCTTCTGGACCGACCTGCTCTTCCGTAAGATTTAACCTCTGTCTGCTTTTTGGTAACGTAACCTGTGCTTGTGTTTGACCAGTCTTGATCCCCTGTCCTTCCAATCTGACCTACTTTCCGTCCTCGGTTACGTCTTGTCTCTGCCCTGGTATTTGAACTGCATTTCTGTCTCTGATTGCCGTCTTCTTGTTTGGGATATTTGTAGTGTGTCGTTCATGGTAATAAAATCACCTAAACGCCTATCTTTGGTCAGTGTTTTTCTGTGCAACTGGGTTCACTGCTAATTCGTGATACTATCTAATCTGTCCTAGATAGGTAGATAGTCTTCTTTGTGGGTGGATGAGGGTTTTATTCATCTTTGTCTTTTCTCTTTCTTTTAGTCTAACTATCGTTGTTCCATCCAATTTTTTTCTATCTAATCTGTTTAAGAGAGATGGGAGTCTTCTTTGCGGGTGGTGATGAGAATTTTTTTTTTCTTCTATCCTTCCTGCTTCCATGCTTGTGGCCTACGGAACGCCCACATAGGCAAACTGTTGCTTTCCTTTCTCCTCATGTTCCACCCAGAGTGCAGAATGTGCTGCTCTGAGCTTGCTGTGGTTCTGTGACCTGAAATTGGGCAAAGAAGTTGTTCAGCTTCTCTGCCAACGTGAGGTCATCTCTCATGGTTCCAGAATGTGTTAGGTAGGTCACCAAATGCTGGATGCCATCCCTCACCTGCCAACCTACTGTTGTTGCCGTCTAGGTGGTCCTCAATACTCCTTCCGTAGTTTGCGTTAGCCTTCCCTGATTAGGGATAGCTTCATAGTATTGACTATTCACGGTCAGCTCCCATACTCTTTGAACAATCACAGAGCAGCTCATTGAACATTGAACATTGAACATCACAAGCTAGCTCCATAGTAGTGACCAATCACAGGCAAGCTCTACAATCTTTGACATTGCAGATTTGTGTTTGAAGATCATTCACAGGTGAGATCAGTGGTAACTGATCAATTACAGACCAGCTACATAGTTTTACAGCAATAACAGGTTAGATTATTAGTAATTGACCAATCACAGCTCAGCTCCATAGTATTTGACAAATCACAAGCCAGCTCTTTAATTTTTGACCAAAATAGATGAGTGGTTTTTGATAATCACAACCAACCTCTAGAGTCTTTCACCAATCACAGGGCAGATTAGTCCATTTTAACCAATCACATTCAAGCTCAGTGAACATTGACCATTCACACGCCAGCTCTTTGGACATAGACCAATCACAGTCCAGCTCCAAAAAAATGACCAATCACAGGTCACATCCAATCACGTCCAGCTCCATGTATTGACCTAACACAGGCCGGCTCCAAATTGTTGAAATTGCCAGTTCTATAATCCTTGGTCAATCACAGCACAGATAAGTATTTTGGTCAGATCAGTTATCACAGGCCAGTTCTTTAGTATTGACCAATCACGGGTGAGTGCAATACTCCTTGACTAATCGCAGCTCAGATCAGTGGTAATTGGCCACTTACAGACCAGCTTAGTGAACAGTGACCAATCTCTCAATTGGCCCATGGGGATAGATAAAGTTTTCTGAATCTGAATCACAGGTCAGCACCATAGTATTGACCAATCATAGCTCAAACCAGTCGTTTTTGGCCAATCACAGGCCATCTCCTAAGTTTTTGACCAATTACAGGCCGGGTCAGTGAACATTGAGCAATCACAGGCCAGCTCAGTGAACATTGACCAATCACAAGCCAGCTCCAGAGTATTTTACCAGTCCCAGGCCAGCTTTACAATCTTTAATCAATCACAGCGTAGATTAGTATTTTAAGATCATCCACATGTCATATCAGTTGTAAATGATCAATCACATGCCAACCCCATAGTATTGGACCATTCAAAGGTCAGATCATTGATAATTGTTCAATCCTGGGTCACCTACTTCAACTTCAACTTTTATTTGTTTATGGTGCCAGATCATAACAACTGTTATCTCAAGGCACTTTACAAACAAGCATGCATAAAAACAGGAATAAAAAAGAATATATAGAGATAGCCCCTGTCCTTATAGACCCTTACACAGACTGAGGGACAACTCCCAAAAACCCAGAAGGGGAAAAAAAGAAGAAATCTCAGGGTGATCGACAGTGGTGGGGATCTTTACCCAGGACAGATAGGCGGTTAACTAAACAGTAGCAAGTCTTCTTCTTCTTTCGGCTTATCCTGTTTTTCAGGGGTTGCCACAGCGAGTCAACA
>JAFBJS010004672.1:0-47125 GCA_016785265.1 Paraplagusia blochii
TCTTTCCATCACAAATTTACTCAAGGCAGTCATATTAATCCATCATGCATTTTTTTATTTAAGATGACTTGACCCAAAATTACAAGGGAGACTCTAGTTTTAGATTTTAGATTTTAGTGCCATGTTTTTACATTTGTTTTACGTGCGAGTGTGTTAACTCGCCCGTGACCACGTAAATATGTAATCACCTGGGGCGCATGAGCTCACGTAAAGTTGTTGGGAAAAGAAGGAAAAAAAAAGATGAATTTTGGATTTATGAATCGATATCGTCCTATTAAAAAAAAATCGATTAAAATCAATTTTTTTTAACCCAGCCCTAACGTCAACCATTATCAACTATTATTATCAATAATCATTTAATCACATTCTTCTAATGCAGAAAATTTCTACTCTGTGATAGGCTGTACAAGTAGGTGATCAGTTGTCATTTTTTTAACATATTAAATCTGGCCTAAATACATGAATATGATGGGATTCTGTCATTTTTCAAAATAAAACACAGTTCAAATAACAATTAAAAAAGAAATGGTGTCATTTCAGCTTTATCTCTGTGCGGCCTGGTACCAAATGACCCGTAATGGTACCAGTTTTAAGCCCGGTGTTTGGGGGCCATTAATGTAGATGATAAGAGACGAGGAGATACTCAAGCACAAAATGATTTCCATTTTGCTATGTTCCAATAAATATATATTTGAAAGAAAAGAAACATGGACCTGGACTGCGACCTGCCAGTTGATAATCATTTGCATGGATGATTTTGCAACCTAGAAGTCGTCGGTTGCTATTTTAGGAGACAGCTTCATGGATCCACATAGTTTTTTTTTTATTAAAATGAAGGTTGAAGATGGAACTTAACACAGATACAATCAAAACCACAGCACAACTAACCATTAAAGTCTTCTATTAAACCTCAAGAAAAAAAGGTATGAAACAGTCATATTTTATTAAGAAAACTCGTATTATGGCCTGGAAAATTTGCATTTCTTTTCAACAATCTAGTGACAAGTCGGGTGTGATTGGCATGATGAAATGAGGCGGAAGGCAAATGTATTCATTCATTAACGCCACTTCTTTGTCAAAACAGTGCTCAGCTGACAGCTTTGATGTAGTGCAAGACGGATGCTCACAGGTCTGAAGTGTGACAGGGGGAAATGAATCGGGTGTAAAAATGTATGCATATACGTTACGTTTAGTAGTAGTTGAACAGGAATCCAGTGTGGATCTCCTGTATGCACTGGAACAACCCCGTCACCCAGGAGATGATCAGGTGATCACGATCATCTCAGCTCTTTCACCTGTGTAGATTTCCTCAGAAGATTTACATGTTACTTACTCTGAATGTACTGCATCTACCGTGCACTGCACACCCACAACATGCTCAGACACAACTCTGAGTGGAGCCTTGGGAGCTTGTTGTTATGAATGTTTCCCCTCCATCATGATGTTTATGTAAGCAAACGCCCTGTGTCTGCTGACATAGTAGCCACACACACACACGCACACACACACACACACACACAAATAATTTCAATCTTGTTTGAGTCAGTAAAACATAATTTTGTTCGCTTAAATTTCAAAGTAAGACTTTGACTTGTTAGAACATCATTATATTCTCCAAAACAGATGGTCTGTGTTTATCTCCTTCATCACCTTTCAAGTTCATTATGTCAAAAGTAGGGAACCTGCAAATTCTGGTCTCGGCAGGTTTTTGGACACAGCTGTGTCTAATGGGCTCGTCTGTCTTCAATGAAAGTGGTTAGAACCAAGTGAGTGACACTCGGTGAAACAAACTTTTCTTTGTGGAGCCAGGACAGTGTGGACGATAAGAAGAGAATAAACTTCTTTTACTGCTAATGGATCTGACCTGCCTTAAAACCTCATTATTCATTTTGTCATTGCAAAGAAACAACAATTCCACAGCCATTAGGAATCTTTAGAAGTGTCCTCTCTTGGTTAAGCTTAGCCTTGGATGAAATGCTTTTCTCTCTTTTTATAGAACATTTACTCACTCTGATGTATTTATATTCATATATAAATCATATATATTATATTTATATTTTATGTATATTAATTTTACCTTTTCTAATGTAAATATAGACAACCTATTGGAAAAATTGTCATCTTTATGCTCCTTCTTAGTGGGTGACAAGACGTGATTTACAGAGTCATTCACAGGCGATGACGTCCCTGAGTTCATGCTGGGCCACCGTAGAAGATGTTGTACATATCGTATATTGTACAAATTAATAATAGAGACTAGATAGATAGATAGATAGATAGATAGATAGATAGATAGATAGATAGATAGATAGTATCTAATTTAAGTAATAATTTAGATTTTTTACCTATACAGTTGACATTCGGCTGCAATAAAATGTGATAGTTTCATCTAGTTGAGAAGGAATTAATAAAGCCTTGGTATCTACCGTAATTTCCGGACTATAAAAACTTTTGTCACACAATTTCAACCCTGCGGCTTATGCAGAGATGCAGCTGATGTATGCATTTTTTCTAACTGCTCGAGCAGAAAAGGTAAGAGTGAGACAGGTGGTGTTAGAGGAAGACGCAAGACACAACCGCCAATAAACACCATAGAAGAAAATCGGAATTTCTCCCTTTAGAGGGAGTAAATAATGAATTCAGTGTGTGTTACCTTGTGTTTTTATTTACAGATTTTACAATGATGTAAACCTCCTAACAGCCTCCAACCTTGTCCTCTAAGACTCTCGGTTTTGTCATTTCAGGCAAGAAGAACTCTATCCTGATGCACAAGGTTCAACATGATCTGAATTCAGGGGTTTTCAACAACCGCGAGAATGAGATGATCCAAGAGATTGTAAAATATGATCGAGAAATGGTACAACAGGTGGACGCACCACGGTCAAGATCTACATCCATGACAACTCCTCCTCATTGTGGACACTATACTTCAGGGTCATCCACCCAACCACAAAACTCAGCAATCGCCTCTTTGCAGCAAGCTGTAGCCATGAACTTCTATCCCCACGTCCAGGGGACCTCGCAGTCCCCGAGGATGGTGAGGAGATTGCAGTCAGTACAAGGTGTTTCGAGCCCTGCTTCTGCCTCCCCCCTACAGTCTCAGCTCCTTGCTCCTGTTCCCCCTGGTTCTCTTGCTCCAGTCCTTCCTAGCCCAATTGTCCAGAGTCCACTTGCAGCTGGAGGACGGCCATCATTCCAGTATGGGACGAGTGCACTCTCAGGTCCCACGTCAGGCTCCCAACTGTCTCTGTTTCAGCAGCACTTAGTCAGTCCAGCCCGCCGGCCCAGCACCCCCAAGAGCATCCACTCCTTTCAAATGGGCAGTTTGAGCCAAGATGCCAGGGCACTGTCAGCCTCTCAGCCCTCACTTCCCCATGACGGGGTCCAGCTGGGCGCCCCCAGTCCAACCAAGTCTACCCGAGTCTCCTCCAACTCGATCGGACCCCCTCAGACCGTATCAGGTGACACTGGAAATTGGAGCCCTATACCACATGCAGTAGTACTGCCTCACCAGATGTCTGTTGGGGCATACCCTGTAGCGCCAGCGCCCACGTCTGGACAGAGTTATAGCCCATTCGCAGGTTTGGTTTTGGGGGGTTTAGGAGTTGGTCTGGGGGATCCAGGACGCCCCAAAAAAGACTCCATAGTGAGTCTTCCTGAAACTGATCACATCAAAGTCAGATCCAGGCTGTCTTCAAATTTGTGATCCTGAAGTGTGTATGAAGGACTGGAGTGGAACATGAAACGACTTGTGTTTACTCTTCTCCTGTAGCTCCTTCTAGTTTCTAGTCTCCGTATGTATGAATGGACTTGTGAATAAAGTGAGGAGGGTAGAAATATGTGGAGTGTTCACTGTTTGACCATAACAAAGCCCACAGGAGCCACTCAGACACAGAACAGTTAGACGTGAAGTGACATCTACATTTGACTCCAAAGTGAATGAACGCGTGGGTCGCACTGTTCTTTCACAGAACTCATAAGAACCTGCGACACGAGGGACCAAAAGACAAATCAGGGACCTGCCTCAGATGTCAGAAGTCAGCACTTTAGCATCCGGATTTTGGCCAGCTCTGATTTCAATCACAATTGCAGCATAATTCATTTAGAGTGAAGTATTTTTTTTCTCTTTTTTTCTTGTCAGATTTCCTCTCATTTGAGCTGTAAACATTTTTTCTCTAATGCTTTAGAGAACTATTGATCTCTATCAAACTCAAATTGGTATCACAACCACATTTTTAACATATTGAGTTCCAATAAATGAGTAGAAATTTTTTTTTTCGCATGTTTAAAAATAGACCAGAGCACAGGCTGCAGAGAAGCATTTCGAGAGACACCTATTGTCCAGACAGTGACATTAGAGAGTGTTTATCTCATACATTCAAGAACACCTCAACCTTTGCTGCACTTAATGAGAGTGGAATATGCGCCCCCCTCTGTAGGCCCCCAGTATACTTCCTCCATAATGAGATTCCCCTCTGTTATCATTTTGTACTTTCACATTTTAGGTGTTTTTTTTCTTCTCCTCCTTTATGACAGTGACAGAGGTTTTTCTAGTCTTTAACTAAGTCACAGTGCGTTCCCAGAATCTTAAAGGCTAATCCACTTTAAATAGAAAAGTAGAGATTCAATTGTGAGGTTTGGTTTGTGTCATGGAGGCAGAGCAAATCAATTATTTTTTATTTTGCCAAACAATAGAATAAAAACACTGTTATCAGCCATGAATTACAAAAAAAAATCACTTAAACACTTAAAACACATAAAAACTGAACATTGACTTACAACAGTCAGTGATGTAAATTGGATTTTCACGTCAGAAATTCTAATACAGTTACTTATTGTAAAATGTATAAATGTAAGGAGCATTATCGGAACTTTCTTTTAATACATTTACTGTATTTCCACGACCATAAGGCGCACCGTACTAAAGTTGTGTGCCATTACTATATTTAACACACACATAAGGCGCACCTGACCATAGGGTTAGGGTTTTATATACAGTCCGCGCCCACACTTCTCCCTTTAACGTTCTCATGGTGTCCTCTACTACGTCTGCCTTATAACAACATCACACACAGGGTGCACTGCACTGTGGGGCGCGCTGCACATTTTGAAGAAAATCTTTTATGTGCGCCTTATAGTCGTGAAAATACGGTATATGTAGGAGATGTGGTGGAATACTGACGAAATGCTGATGGTCGATGACATTGTAAACTGAGGACTGGACTGTATTCCAGGATTCAAGGACAGTTTTACTAAATCATAGAATGTGACTTAAACTCATTTTTTTTAATCAGAGCAATAACTGAAGGTTGGTCACTATATGCAGATGATGTCGTGTTGATCTGAGGAAGTCTGGGGTTCTATCAGGTTCTCCTTTGGAACAATACTAGCAAGGATCTGGGATTGTGTTTTGTTCTCATCTCGTGGAGTCGTTTAGCTTCTAGTCTAGTTTAGTTGAACCAAATAACAGGATAAGCTGGATGAACAAACAACTTTTTATATTATAAACTGCATCATGTCATGTCATATTTACTGATGTCATGTAAACTTATCTAAAGTAAAGCAGAAAAGAAATATCTACAAAGTAGAAATAGTCATCACTTTTTCCCAGCACAGCGCCACCCACAGGTTTTTAGGCCAAATATATAATTATATTTATTCTATTTACATTTTGTGACAGTGTTAATGACTCATCCTTAACATTAAGTAACTTCAATCAATGTCACTGTATTTGTTTTGTCCACATTTTGTCCTCCCTTTTTATTTTTAATGCATTCTTAATTTAACATGTCAAGATCTAAAGCTATTGTCACCATGGCAACTGCGCCCCACAACACACATGCACAGAAGTATAAGCACACTGTGTGTTTTTAAAACACTTTTTTTCAGATTATTTGTTGTCATACCCACAGCTTATTTCTCATTTCATTTTTTTTAATAATTTGTGGTTTTTGTATCTGTTTCATCTTACATTAAATAGATGCCAGATATTCTGTTTCTGTTTACCTTTACATAGAAGGGAGTTTCACTGTGTTACTGTATTTATACTAATCACACACCATTGTCACCCCAGTATTACCAATACAATACAACTATATACATATATATGTATATATATATATATATATATATATATATATACATATACATATATGTATATATATATATATATAAGACTTAACACACACACACACACACATATATATATATACATATATATATATATATATACAGTAATAAAACACTATCCATCCATCTGTACCCGCTTATCTGTTACTTTGTTGCAAGGCGGCCGTCAACCGCCACTCAGGTCACATTGCACTGCACTGTACCGTCCTGCGAGTGTTGAGCCCACTGAAAGCCAACCACCCTAACAGGGATTTGTCCAGGGGGTGGACCCTGGCGTCTCACACCAACGACAGAGACATTGACTCTGAGCCAAAGCTCCGGCCCAGAGCAATAATATTCATTCACTCATCTTCATCTGCTTGTCTGGTACCAGGTCACAGAAACGTGAGTCTCCGTGACTGCCACTCAAATGCACCATACTGTGAGCCCTCCTGTTGTCCTTCCTGTGGGTGGTGAACCCACTGGAGGTCATGTGGGTCCAGACAGTGCTATGTTCAAAGCACCTTAGTGGCACTTATCCTATGATTAGAAGATCTGACCATAGTCATACTGTAAGCTGCTCTAGCTCTTCTTCTAGAAGATATTCTTTATTTTAATCAAATTATCTATATGGGGAATGGAGAATTAAGCCTTTTTTAATGATTTAAAAAAGTAGGTTTCTTGAAGACGTTTCACCTCTCATCTAGAGGTGAAACGTCTTCAAGAAACCTACTATGTCCAGTTGCACATAAACACCCCATCCATCCCAGCTTTAATTCACCATAGCCAAACATCTGCGTAAGGAAGCAGACTAGGGTCTGCAAGGGTTCAGGTTCTAATCCACCAGCTGCCAGGTTGCCACTGAGGTGCTCTGAGTATGGCACTGTCTCAACCCACTTAACTTTGAGTGGACTCAACACCCACAGGAAGGCTGACAATACGGAGAGAAGAGGGATTTGGGTGGCTGTCGTGGAGACTGCACCTGTGACCAGGTAATGGATAAGAGGATGAAAAATGAATAAACGCAAACATCTCTTTATGTCTCATGAACCAACCTTCTCCACCATGTGCTAAATATCTTCCTTTCTCTCTTAACTCCTTGCTTGTAATCAATCTATTCATAAATCCATCCAACCATCCATCTCTTCAGTCTTCAGGTGAGTTTGAAATGGCGCCCCCTAGTGCTCTTGTATGTCCAGCGTTATTTAATGGACATCAATGTCCCTCTTCCAGTGGGCTCACCACCTGTAGGAAGGTTCTCGAGGAGCTGGTACATAACAGTGTAGTTTGCGATCGTGGTGACTGCTGCCCCATGTGGCTCGGTAACAGATAAGCAGGCTAAAATGGAAGGATGGATTAATGTCCCTCACAGGGTAAGATTAAACTTCCATCGATTGTTCGGCCCAGCCTTGTGTTCTCTCTCTCTTTGCTCGGTGATTGGTACCAATCGGGTAAATCCTCCGTCTCTTATTAAATCCCTGTTTTTTCTCTCAGACCTTTTTATTCCAATGCTCCCTGGCTCTTAGTACAAATATGAATGTCATCAACAAAAATCATGCCATGCTGAGCCAGCCTGTCTGACCTCACCTGTCAACCTGTCCATAACAATTGGCAATAATAAGACCCTCTCAGCTGATCCTAGGAGTGTTCCCACCACTATCTGGAAAAACTATTTTTAACTCAAACGGCACGCGTCACTTCACTGCTGCCTACATCGTCCATCTTCATGTTCAGCAACAATGTCATGCACGAATATCTGTCTAGGAAGACAGAACTCGCTCTCCTTGGCGACTGTATCTGTACCTCATGGTCCGAACTCATTCCTCTGACCTCAAACAATCTGACCCTCTGCAAAGTGTCTTTTGAGTATTTAGTGTCTGAAAGTACAGTGTGTACTTCCAGGAATATAAATCCATCTCTCTCCTTTATCGCCTTAACCTGCTGCACATCTTTTTCCACTTCTGTTTAGTATTTTTATTTGTTTTTACGAAATTTTTTTAACATCTCTTCACATCAGTAGCCACTCCATCTTTTCAACAGTGCTTTACATTGTTGCTGTATTTAATAATACCCGGAGCTGACAAGTGCAGACTGGACTAAAGCCTACATGTAACAACGTTTTTTTTTTTTTCAGGACTATTGGAAGACACACATATCCATGTTGTTTCTATAAATAGTCAATGATTGACTAGGTCCTAGGTTTTCATTATTTAATGACAACCTTTGTTATACGGCTGCCATCCTTTTTGTTCCCTGTAGGTAAAAAAAAAACACTTAATAATACATGGTTTAGCTGCAGAGACACCGACACGATCAACAACCACATTTGTGCGTAAAGGGTTAACATTGTTGACAAATCAGACGAGACCAGAGAGACTCTCATTTGGTCAAGTCTTTGTTTATATTGAGCCTCTGTCCAACTATCATGGTCCATTTTATTGTCTTGTGCATACCTAGTGCCTAGCATATATTGTAGCTGTTGTGGCTGTAAACATAGACGCAAGATCCTCACGATGCAAATATATCTTGTTGTTTATATACCACTGCAATACATGTAAGGACAATATAAACAATGAATAAACTGTATTTGATTAATGCCTTTAAATGTCTTGAGTTTTTTCTTATTATTTTCGTGTCGAAAAGTATGTTAGCTACTGTATATGGTAAAAATAAGGGACATTAGGAATATTAACAATTTGTATCTCCAAAAATGATAATATTGTCCAAATACATTATTTCCGAATATAATTTCAACCGATAGCAAAAGAAGCATGGTATTTATTAATTGATCCCTACACACCACTATATCAGTATGAGATAAATTGGCTGCAGTGCTGCCATCTAGTGAATTTTATTTTAATATACCGACATTTATCCCCAAAACTATATCAAGGGCACAGATCAACTTTTATATTCAGATACTTTTCTGATACGTTTCAGATACGTTTCTTTCCGTTACTGGAGGAAATGACACTAACAATTCTTATAGATATTAATAACATATAATAACATATTAATAATATTTTATCGCACATTTGTAATAATAATATTACATTAGGATGTCACAGAATGTTTGTCGTAACTCTCCCACTGATTTGATTTTCATCCCACAATTCATCATGAATCTGGGCTACATTTTTTATTACCTTAAACTAAGTATAAAAATGATTAATTGCAAAACATCACACAGTGAAACAGTAGGTTCTCGATACTGAGCCTTACAGCTACATATTTAAAACCACAGCTCCTCTCCTCCCCTTCCCTCCCCTCTCCTCTCCTCTCCTCCCCTCTCCTCTCCTCCCCTCTCTCTCTCTCCTGTTAGTCATCCCTAGTTGCCCTCCATTTGGATCACCAGAATATTCTGCTCCTTCACTTTTGCTCTTGAGTGCCAGCCATTTATGACGCCATGATAGCAGATAGGCTGCAGAGGCTTTGGGCTGGAAGAGACATCAAAGTGAGCGAGACAGAGTGGTCAAGTTATCAAAGAGTGGTTTCCAGCTCTGGCACGCCTGGCATCTGGAGACAACACTTCTGCTTCAGTGTCCCCTGTCCGACCATCGAACCAGTGGGGATAAAGGGCCGACTAAAAGCCCCTACACTGTGGCCACGTAACACACTTTAGCATGTGTCAGTGACACTTAGAGCCACATGTTATCGAACGAGGAAACATGACTGTCCTGCACTCACCTTACAAGACAGAATGTCCACAGCTATAGCACTTTTATAGAAGAAATCTATCTTTACCCTGTATCTTAATATTTATTTTTCACTATTTCCCAACAGAAACCACTAAAAGGACAGACAGACAGATAGATGCAGGAGGAACAGTCGCCACACAATCAAATTGCATCGTACCATATGATCCTGTGGACAAGTTTTAAACTCTATAGGAGATTTGAACTTGCCCAGAGACATTGCCTTTGGCCCAGACAGATCTGACGAAATGTTATTATTCTCTCAAATAAAATGAATTATAATGACTTCTTGTCTCATTAGTCACATTATCTGATTTTTTGCAGTCCAATCAAGTCCTGAGCCACCATTTGATGATTAGTACAGCAGAGAATACATGTCCCTCTATCACTTTTGACACAATCATGCATCACCAGGTCTGCAGAAAAGCCTTGTAATCAAAGACTGTTTCCTGCTACGGGACAGACTGTACTTCATCACTGCAGGTTGCACCGACCACATCCTTGAAATCACCTCAGACAAAGTGAGACAGACCCATCAAGGCGCAACGTAGCTGCAAATTACAGTAAGGACATCTTCAATATCCTGTTTGCCCTCTCATCCAAAGCCTAGGTAGTTTACTGTATACACACCACCCTGGAAGACAGAGACATAACAACTTGTGATCTAACACTGACTTAAACCCCAAGACACAAGATGGAAAAAGTGTCCTCATTGATGATTCGGACCCTGGTATGAACCCCATTCATCAGATTGAGCCGCCGTTTATATTTACCATCCTGACTATTCATCCATGTGTTTTATTCCAGGTTGACCTACATCAAAAACTGAACTAGGGAAATCTGAGATGAGTCATCCATGTCCATGACCCAGGGTAATCAGCAGGACAGAGCTTGACAAGTGTCCTCAAAGTTATAAAGGTGGAAAGGAGACACGCTGGGTTGGAGCCTGCTGGGAGGAGAACTTGGCTGAGCTCCGAGTTTTACTGTGTCTACGCTGAACTGAATTTTTCTCCCTATATTGGAAAACTTTCAAGGTACTTTATAAGTATTTTCTATGCAAATTATAATCCCTGCCAATCAGTTTTAGACCTGTTTTTGAATAAAGGTTCCACAGACAGTTCCTCTTTGAGCTCCTGGTGTGGCCCCCTCTGGGTTTTTGTCTGGGTTTGGGCAGGTGATTTATTACATCTTCTGATTTTCTGGAGATGTTTCTTCATAAGTTTTACCCTAGCTTGAACATTTTTGTGCAGATGACAGGGGTCAAAACTAGGTTCATAAATAGTTTAAAATCAAAATTGTCTTTTTCAAGTAATGTTATAGCATCTTATAGCAGTGGTCCCCAACCACTGGACGGGGACGAGCACCAGGTCACAGAAAAATAATGATTCCTTTTGGCGCCATCTGGCTGTTATTTACACTTGATCCATACCCAAATCAACAAAAGAACTCAACAATAGTATAGGAGAGTTTATTGTTGTTGCTAGGAGACAACAATAAACTCAAAATTACACAGAGTCACTGATATAAGATTCAAACTTTTTATACCTGATTGGTAGCAGATAATTATAGGCTGTGTGCACATGAGAAATCCTTGTTTTGCCCATGCACAATTAATTGGGTAGGAAGATTTTATAGGTAGGAAAATATTACAGAACATCGGAAATTTCATTTTATTAAGGGGTATTTATCTGCCACAACTTAACGACCAGTCCTTAAAAATAGTACGAGACATTTAACTGGTCCGTGGCTCAAAAAAGTTTGGAAAACACTATCCTTAAAGGATACAGTTAGAAATTTAGGGAATCAGGTCAAACACTAACATTTTTCGAAAGACCAGAATTTTTGTGAACACTCAAATAATACATAAAAAATAATAGTAATAAAAGCCAGAGATACAGTATCTCAAGATGCTAATCACTTGGCTAAGGTGAGATTAATATAGGTATTGAGTCAGACAGTACAACATATATTATATGTTAATGTAGAGACTAAGATATCCAGTATTTTTTTTAAGTCAGTTGCTGTTAGAAAATGAAGGAAATGTATTGTCTCCATCCATGCACACTTAGTGGGGGCCAGCAGGGGGCAGTGATTTTTTTTAAGACGGTTGTAAATTTTTGAGTATTTGGCAATGTATAAAAATACAGATGTCATTCCAACATAATATGTATTAAAGGACAAGGAAACACAAAATATATTCATTCTAGTTGTTTTTTCATGTTGTCTTCAATATAATGTCTTATTTTTTATTATTTAAAAATTACAAAAAAAAAAAGTCTGTTGCTAAATAAGAGACACACCGATCCAAACACAGAGCCATGCCAATCCTATGAAAAAAAAGCAAAAGTGTATTTGTGTACACAGTTCTGACCTCCCATGATTATGACTCAGCCGGGTTTGTTTGGCTCCACACACCAGTGCCTTTGAACATCAGCAACACCTATTGTTGAAACTGCTAACATTTCCAGCAATGATCAGATAGCACTTCTGCTATTTTTACCCCAGAACGCTGCAGTTGCCCCGAAATAAAGATCAGTTGATACATGAAGCCCTAAAACCGTTCTTTTTTTTTTGCTGCGTTAAAGAAAACACAACCTTTGCACAGTTACTGTGCCATATATAGATACCAGCTCAGGAAACACATTCATTTAAGGACACCTGTCTGACGTCCCACAATGAAGGCCTGGACACAATCCTGGCTGTTCTGCGTCCCATGATTCCATTTGTCTCACAGATTAATGTTTTACATTTCACTGCAGCTCATTTGCCTGGGAAGACTTAAATAATAATAATAAAAAATCATTAAAAGTTTAATGTGACCGAACATCTCGCCAGAGATGATTCTGACATCCAGTGAGTGTTGGATCCATAATGAGGTGTGATAGTAGCAGAGGAAGGCGGTGCAGTGTGTTCTGCACAGCAGGACTCTACACACACACACTCACACACACACGTTCACAATTCACAAGCAATTAACACAAACCTGGTGTGATTTACATTTATATGATTCATATATTTTCTCACTCTCGCTTTTTTATTTCCTTTCACTCTTTGTATCACTCCCTCACTCACTCTCTCACTCACTCACTCTTTCACTCCCTCACTCACTCCCTCACTCACTCAGATGAATATGCCTTGAGCATCACTACACCTAGTACTTTGCATTGATTGAAGTCCTTAACATCCTCATCCAGAGCTGATTCCCTCATCTTCCGCCTGGGTGAGTGCTCTGCGCTCCAACAGAACAGCAGTCAGTTAATCAGGCAGGTTTACGGTGGGTCAACGCCCCCTGCAGCTCCGAGCAGCATGAGAACCAGTCACAGACCCGGTGCAGGGGGATCAACCTGATGATGTCTCAGAGAGACAGAACAACAGAAACCCCGGGGGTCTGCAGCACCCTGCTGCAATCTGTCAATTCCAGTTTCACCCCCGCCTCCTATCGTTGGCGCCTCACAGGTGTTCAGCTGAAGAAATAGGTGGAATCTTTCACCTGAATCAGGTCAAAGTTACCTGGAGGAACGAGAGGGAACGTGTCAGAGTAGGTGTTTATCAGAGGACGGCAGACAGACAGTGGCATTAGAATCCCAGCTGTAGGACCACTGATATTAGTAATATTCACTTACAGTAGTATATATTTCAAAACTGAGGATTAGATCAAGTAATGATGTGAATAATAAAAAAATACTGATATTCTAAAACTATTTTCATGTCATAACTTGAGATATGAAAACTTTTTTTTTTGCTGTGCAGATATCTTGCCTTCTACGGTGGTAGAGAACCTTCTACCGCTGCTGCACTGCATTACACTGTGAGCCTTCCTGTGTGTGGTGAGCCCACTGGACGATCTGTGGGTTGGGACGCCTCAGTGGCAATAAGCTGGTGGATCAGAACCTGAAGCCTTAAGGACCCAAGTCTGCTTCCTTAACCACTAGGCTCAATTTGTATTTTTATGTCCTATTTTGTAATGCTATGATCTAATTTGAGCTGTGTGTCGCCCCCCTGCTGGCAAAGTGAGCTAAGCACTACACAATTGCTGAATGCTGAATTCAAGATATTTGAGGAGTGTGTTAACAATAAAATGGCCACTAGGGATCATTCTGACCCTTAAATCCTAATCTCAAAAATCATACGTGTGAGATTCTTAAATAAAAATGGACAAGTTACTTTTGTTATAATATCATCAGAATACAAAAATAATAACAAAATAACGGTTATTTTAGTAATTAAAATCTAGAAGGAAAAAATTAATCTGAAAAAGATAGAAAATTGATTGGAAATACAAGCTAGTTTGTCCAGTTTGTGCAATTTTCTGCTTAAATACTACATTTTATTTTAACCTCTGTGTATCCAGGTGGTGGGGGTTGTGGGGGATGGGCCCTCCCGCCATTATAAAGTACATCACCTTGGTTACCATCTCCTTGCCCATATGGAAGTAGTTATGGAGAACCAACACTTAAAGTTAAATAATGACACGTCAGGAGCAGGATTCATGTTAATGAAATAGAATGTGTGGTTAGAACTGTGGTATGAATAACCTCTTCAAAAGGGGTAAAAATGGATGAAAAAAAAAAGAAATCAATAGGTATACACATTGTTATTGATCATTGTCAAGTCATTTTAGAGTTAAC
Source organism: Paraplagusia blochii (assembly GCA_016785265.1). Classification (NCBI taxonomy): domain Eukaryota; kingdom Metazoa; phylum Chordata; class Actinopteri; order Pleuronectiformes; family Cynoglossidae; genus Paraplagusia; species Paraplagusia blochii. Next base: position 14,432 of record JAFBJS010004672.1, read on the forward strand.
ACGGACGATTTTAAGCGACACAAACTTCTCAGGAGGAACTCCTGTCTGATTTCAGTTGAAATGATTATGTGAAGGAGGAAAAGAATTACTGAAACCATTAACAGTAATCAATTCACACGAGCCAGCTGTGATTTCCCTTCAGTACGGCAGGTGCACAAGTGGAGACGGGGGCTTAGATCAAAGCAAAGCCTTTATTAAACCGACCGGGAAAAGAGTATTTTGGTCCAATCACACAGGAAGCATTTATTGTGAAATGAAGTGAGAAACAACTACCACTGATTTGTTGCAAGGACAATTACACACTAAATGTTCAGAATACCAAGAATTAACTTATGAGTAATACCATGACTGAGTCAGACATTATATAAATGGTCTTAGTTTAAAATAATGGCAACAAATGACGTCAAACCAAGCTAATTATTTTTATAAAAATTTGACCTCTTATGTTTTGTGTAGTAAATCTTTTGTGAAGTAAATGTTCCACTGACTAATGAAAAGGTGTGATAAGGAATTCTATCTCTGGGAATAAGAAAGTTCTAGGGGCTTTTTTGCAAAATTAATAGAACAATAAGCCATTTTTACTGGTGATTTATTTCCCAATGATAAACCCAGATGTAGATTTCAGGGGATAATTTACAATTTGGAGGCAAAAATCTTTATGGGGGGGAATCTCTTAACAATAAATCGTCCAAGGACCAAGGATTCTATGGTTAAAAAGCAAACATTAGCTATATTTTGGGTAGATATTTGGGACATATGTTTGCATTTCAGGGCATTAATACATAATATAATTGAACATAATAATAAAAAATGTTTTCAAAGTTTATGCTGCAGACAAACTCACCCGTCTCTGGAACTTTGGTCAGATGCTTCTTCAACTTAATATACGTTTCAGACCTGACGGAAACAAACAAACAAAAAAAAAGTATTTCAGCAAAATAAATAAATATTAATTTAAAGTTATAGCTCAAGAATGTCAATTAAATTGAGTGGACATGAGTCTCTCGTCTACAACAGTGCAACACAGTGGCAGGAATAACAAACAACAATATTAATAAAACATTTGTTAAATTACCGTAGTAATTAGAGTTCATTCAATCGTTACATGTTAATCAAGTCCAAATGTCCCAGCTGTCCCTCATGTCCTTTATTCCAGGGATGTGTGTGTATGATCACAGCCCTTCTAAACCTGCCAGGTTTATTTTTATTGATAAAGGCTATTATCTTGTGGACATGTCCATTATAGGAACATTCTGCAGGTCCTTAAAGTTTAGATTACAGACTAGGGTTGATGTCTTTGTAATAATTTAAGGTAAAGGGCTAAAGTATGGAATGTCTGAGTGAAATAATTGCAAAACAATAAAACTAATGTGTCTGTGGGTAACTCTGGTAGAGAAAAAAAAGGAGAAACTGAAGGCTGCTGTGATGATAAAGGTGTGCAATTATCTCAAAAAGACAAGAACATAGTAGGTTGATGAATGAAACTCAGCCTGAGGCAAGGTAGACAGATACATGGAGGAGGAGGAGGAGGAGGAGAAGATCTCATGCGCATTGTCAATGACGATTGGAGGAAAAAACTCAACTGACAACTGTAAAATAACTTTAACAGTCTTACGTATCCTGTGTGTACATTCTGAATGGACTGTTTTACAGTGTTTGCAGACGTTCTTCTACCATAAAAGTCCATAAAGACCAGCGTGGAGCGTAGGCCAACAGAGGCTGACAGCAACCATGGCCTTGTGTTAAGAAAACAATTAAACAGAAAGGAGAAAGAACACACTGCAGGTGTGGATCTGGGCTGTTGTCACCGTCAACTGAGACAATCAGGGACCACCCACTGACAAGCCACTGTGGACGCCCTACAGGAGGACGTTTATGCCAACTGATGTTGGTATGAATACATGTAAGCGCTATAAATTCTCTACAGTTGGTTCACAGTGTATGTTTGAATTACTTAATATACACAAATAACTGTGGTAATTGTGTAAATGACAGAAAACCTTTGGTTAAGGACAAAGGACATAGCAGACTGTAAAATTTTTATTTTATATTTCCCACTATATTTGAGTGAATATGTATAAAGAACTGTTTAATATCAAATTCAATTTGTTCAATAAAATCATGACGGCGGCCATGTTGTTGAACTTTTGTCATCTACCGTAGCACGTTCACGTTTAAAACCATGCCGCCACTCACAAACCAAAATCTCATTACGCCCTGAAAAAGCTAATTCAGGATAATACATGTCACCATAACAAATGGAAAGGATTTTTGCAACAAACCAAAGATTAACATAACTAATTTTTTTATATGAATAAAGATTGTGTAGTTTGCAGAAATCAGCAGATGAAGCGATAACAGGGTTCACTTTAAGGCCTACCACTGCATAAACATAAGCACAGCTATCTTGCACAGAATAAAACTTGAGGAAAAAAAACATAATTAAGAAAAAAGCCCTACAAAGTGTTTATAGTTTTGTCATGATACCAAAACACGCTATTATTTTCTTTTGGCCGAACCGTAAGAATCCCCTACAGGATTTTTCTGCTTTTAGGTGAAATATGTAATATGAAGATGAAGCTTAACCCAAGGTCAGTGCAGGGGTCAGGGTTTCACTGGTCATTCTGCAGAACTAATGAAACCCAGACAATCTTCACATTGTTGTGTGACTCACTGTAGCTCAGAGCAGTACTTCTCCAGCAAGAACTCGGACAGTTTCTGCAGTATTGGCTGACTGTGAAGGTTGACAAACTGTTCTCGACACACCTGACAGGTAAGAAGAGGGAAAAAAACAGACAAAAGTTAGAATACTTTTTAATCTGAACATCAAACTCAGGGCTGAGGACCAAATCTAGCCCACGGTGTGATTATATTTGGGCCACAAGATCATTCAAATGTGTAGTAGGATTAGTCCATATATACTTTATTAGCCCATATATACTGACAGGATTAGTAGTATTTGCTCTATGTTATAGTACATACCCTGTGGGTATTTTTAATATACCTTCTCATGTTTAGCATTTTAACCGTTGGTTGTTACAAATAAGTATTTAAGCAATTTAATATTTTTGTTGGCAGTGGTGGCCTAGTGGTTAAGGAAGTGGACATGGGTCCGCACCGTCCCAACCCAAATAACTACTTGTGGGTTCACCACCCAAAGGGAGGCTCACAATAGAGTGCAATGTGATTTGGGTGGTGCTAGCTTTCCCTGCAACCCGGCAATGGACAAGCAGATGAAGACAAATGAATGCATTTAATATGACAGACAGTAGAAGAAGGAAAAAGAGGCACAATTGTCGTAAATTTTAACATGGGTAATGTTATTTCTTAAATAAGAATAGAAACTGATGTTTGAAAATCTAGAGGTGATAAAAAACTGAAACAAAGAATCTTTGGCAGGCTTTATCAGGTGCTTTGTTGGCCACATATAACATCTTATTATCTCTGAGTTAATATCAGTGAGTTCCCAATCGTTGTCCAAAAATAAACTGTAAGACAAGGTTGGATCAGATACTCAGACTTGGATGCACAGAACTATCTTTAGCTTTAATTAATCACACACACACACACAGAGACTCCATAGGACACACTATCAGAGCGGATGAAAATAGATACTGGAGAACAACCCTTGTTGTAAGGTGATACCTTGTTCATCATGTCCACTGTGTAGGCATGTGTCCAGAAGCAATCATGGACTGAGACAAAAGTCAAACCGGCACTAGGATTGAGAAGAGAGGGAAAATAATAAGAAAATAAATCAGTGCAGCTGTTTACATTTAGTGACTTAACAAACACATCGCACTATTTCAAATTCATATTTCCTTTCTTTTCCACATCCATTGCCCCGTCTGTCCATCCAGGGAGTGGATCCCTCTCCTGTGGATCTCCATAAGGTTTCTATCGGTTTTCTTTACCCTGTTAAAAGGTTTTTTTTTCCTTCAGTAGTTTTCCCTTACCCTGGCTGAGGGTCTAAGGACAGAGGACATTACCTTACAGAAAAGCGCCGTGTGACAAATCTGATTTGGAAATGTGGGCTATATTAATAAAATCAATTGATTGATTGATTTCCAAAGACAATTCCTAATTTCCAAACACAAAATAATTTGGAACGCAGTGTAGTGTTACATCAATGGTTCTCAATTTTGTTCTGTCTTGCACATGATAAATATTTCAATCTGTACAAAACACTGCATGGGTTGCTGCCACCTAGTGACTGGAGGCTGGGAACACCGTTGGGGGCTCGCACAACGAGAAGCTCAGTGTTAAGATAATATTCGCAGGTGTATTGTACCAGTTGCAGTAGAGAGCCGTCAGCATCATGTGTGTGGAATCGAGGGAGTGGATGAAATTAGGTGGGAATGCATTCTTCTGTTTGACTGTGTCAGGTTTCCTGTGAAGAGAAACATAAGAAAATAGAGATTAAATTTTTAAACCTGTCGTCACAAGATAGAACCATTTCCATTTCCTCCTTGAAAATCTGGCTTTAAACTCAAAATTGTTTAAATTCTCAGTCCATGGAGGTAGAGTGACTGGAACATTTTTTTATTTTTGTGTTTTACTTAAAAGGCTTTTTTCTTGGTTTAAAGAAACTAGTAAATTATTCGCTATTATTAAAATCTGTATCAAAAGTTCTCTATAAATGCAAAGAGCTTCTCTTCTGAGTACAAAGATTCACACCATCAATATCTGAAATTTATATGTAATAGAAAAGTTATTTTCCTGGACGATATAAAGACACTTTCTCAGCTACTGTTAATAGAGTTGGCAGGAAAAACACACCCAACCAATCAACAACCTCTATGCCATTCAAATCCTCTGGGCTGCCACGAACCAGAACGCTGCTCTAATGAAAATGCAAACTGCAGCCAGGGAGCTGGGATAGAGCTACGACACACAGGTAAACACACACTCACAGATGGACAAACACAAACACACACTGATGCTGACACATTGAGGAAAGTGTTTATTGTTTAACTGTACAATCATGTCCAGTGTATTTGCAGGAACATTCAGCAGATATTAAAGTCAGGCGTCTCTTTCTCGCTTTCCTTTCTCTCCTACACGTGTGTTTGTGTCACATTGACGACCAACAAACATGTCACCTTCAAATCCCCATGAGTCGGACGAACTGAAAAGCTGCACAGTCAGTACCCAAAGGGTGAGCAATCACTCTGAAGATCTCTGAGTGTCACAGCTGTCCCTTCAGAGATCAGCCTGAGTCTGAGCGGAGCACATATGGCTCCTGACTGTGAGCCTCAAGGCAGGACTGCAGTGCATTAATGTAACCTGCACATAATGTATGTTGGTTTTCATTTAATGAAAATTGAACTCTATTCCATCTAAAATAATAAAAACGACGGGAAAGTTTTGCAATAAAAAATGTCTTTCTGAGAATCAGTGTTGCCCAATCCTCCTCCCCCGACACATTAAAGATTCCAATCTTCTCCATCCATCACCAGCCACGGCTGTTGCTTAAGTATTTATGCTGCTGAGTCTGGAGTAAAGACTAAAGGTCGGAAGGAGAAGGGCGGCTGTCAAGCTGTCTGTCACTCAGTCAGTCTCCTGTGATGGTCCGCACAAAGCCTAGAGGTTCCTGTTTGACGTTAACCGGTCACCAGTGAACTCATATTTAACTCACTTCATAATTACTGCATAGACAGTGGAGATACAAGTTCTCTGACATTCAAGTTCATCAAGTCACCAGTAAGCAACGTTTTGCTCGAGATACGAGGAAACACCTGGTCACAAGAGCTCAACCGAGATATTTTTCTCTACTCAACACTTCACGCTTAATGTCCCACTCTTTCTCATTTCATCCATTGTTCTTTTCGCTCTTTCCATCATCTAAATAAAGTCCTCACTCCCAGTCCTTCTCCTGTGCTTAGTGGACCAGAACTGTTGGGCCATTCCTCTCACTGCCCTTCACTTGATTATTTAACTTTATTTAACCCATTACTTTTTCTCTCTTTCTATCTGTCTTATGGATAAATGATTTGAAAAAGCCATACATGCTTTTAGCCTCTAGTGAAGTCATGACTGATAAGTTCAACTTCAACTTTTATTTGTTTATAGTGCCAGATCATAACAACTGTTATCTCAAGGCACTTGTTCAGCTACCTATTGGGAAAATTGAACATGGAAAAAGCAAAATAACATAATAACATAATTTAATAATAACCTTTGAATAAGTTGCATCCTTCTCTTCAATCTCGAAAATGTGTTTTTGACACAACTTATAAGAAAATGTAAAACTCATAGCAGCAACAGAAGAGTATTAACCTGTACTTCTACAGTGAAATGCAACTAATAAAACTTAATTTCATAATTAGTGTCTTTTCACTCAATTTGCAGATGTGAACCAACATCTGCTCCGCTGTCAAACTGTGTCCTTGTTCCAGATAATACTAAAATCAAACTAACTGGTGACATTTTGTGACCGAAAATGTCAAAGACTGCCGGGAGCAAAAGAAGTAGTGAAGTGCCACTGGAGTTGGTAAGTGGAAAAAAAAAAGGCTGGAAAATGGAGACAACTTACTCGTTGTGGTCGGGCATGTAAAGGTTCATTTTCTGAAGTGGACTGTCAACCTGACGAGGAAAAACAAAAGACACTAATTTAAGTGCAAGGCATTAGGGCAACACACATTATTATTATTATTTACATTATTTACTCAAATTACTGCAAATACATTTCTTAGCTGTGTGTTTTTTACCCAAAGCTAAAGAGACTCCAACACAAACTAAACAGTGAATAAATTATTTTGTCAACAGTAATAATACTCCAGCTCCTTGGTTTGCGACATTCCCAACTTAACTCATAATACCACTGTTAATCTAGATCAGGCAACTGCAGCTGCCTTGCTTCAAAATGACGTGTATATTATCATTTATTTTAGTAAAAAAAAAAAACATATCCCTGATTTCCTTTTCCATTAGTTTGGAGACTCCTATAAAAAACAAAAGTAACTAAAATCTAGAGTGTCTAGAGATCAGTGTCTGACCAGTTACCCAAACCAAATCACTGTGAAATGAAATATAGTCAGAGAAGAGAACTAAAATTAGTAAACAAGTAAAAAGTACATTTTTTTTTACCATTTATTGGTAATATAACGTCAGCAAAGCTTGACCTAATTCAGTTTACACGGAAGCTGTCAAAATTCACCGAGTTCCTCAGAGTTCATCTCTGTGTACAGTAAACACAGCCATCTAATCTTCCGTGCTGCGAGTTGTGCCAAGGCATCTGCAACAGGGGCAAGTCTTTCAATGACCCTTGGAAGTCAGCCTCGGTGGGAATGATAGGTCACTATCAGGAAAAAGATACCACTGGCAGATGGGAGCTAAACCTTAACGTGGATGGATAATTTAAGCCTTTGAAGGTATATACTGTGTGTATATATGTCCATATATTCGGCTAAGTTTCCTTCTGGATAACTGATTTAAACAATAGCAATTTTATTTGTGCTGCTAATGGAAACACTCTCAATGATTTTCAGTAAAAAAAAAAAATGAAAATGAAAAAAGAATTCATTTCGTTTGGTGTGCATAAACAGAGATGATAACATGGAAGTTCAGCCTGCAATAAAATAATGAAAAATGCAATAATTAACTAGGAAACACTTTAACATCATTAGCATTTACATCTTTTTTTATCTACTTTATTAAAGTACTGAAAAAAAAGGATTTGCATTAGCCTTGTCTACGCATTGTCTGGTGGCACTTTCAGTTAACAAATCTATTACCAGTTATCAGCAACTCATTGTCAAAAAACATGAATCAGTTTAATTGTACTGGCGTTGCCTTCAGGAAAGCATGAATTGAATGAAAATCAGACAGAGCTGAATGAATGATTTGTATCCAAGCCAAAACACTGAACTGTTAGAGAATATTTCATAAAGAATGAAAAAGCTAAAGAAGAGTTCAGTTGGAACCAACTATAAAAATGCCCCGAAACTATTTGGAAAATATCATCCACAGCAAAAAAAGTACACCATCTGATCTAAGGTCTAGTCCTTACTGCAAAATCTATGCATTTAGCAGAGTAATGAAGCAGCAGTCGTGTTGTTGTAATTGATTATATTATAATTTTTATCTGAAACCATATTCGTCCAGGTCGCAGGGGCAGCAGTCTCCACATCTGCCACCCAAATCACACTGCTCCATACTGTGAGCCTCCCTGTGGGTGGTGAGCCCACAGGAAGTTGTGGGTCAGGATGGTGCCATGATCAGAGACCCTGAGTGGCAAAGTGGCAGCTGGTGGATTAGAACCTGAATCCTTCCAGACCCAAGTCTGCTTCAGCTGATTAAATATTTATTGAAAAATCAAAAGCAATTTTTCATGTTTTTTCTCTCCTGTCGAATTTTGTCACATGGAAACAAACTTTAGTTTTGCATAAACATTAAAACTATTATTATTTGAATATAAATACCTTTTTGACAGGCCAGCAACAAAAAAAAAAACAAAAATGTATTTGCTATAACATAAAACAAACACAGCTAATATCACAAATTCTTCCGGTATATTACTAAATCTTTTATCTTCTGTTAGAAATGTTTAATTCTAATTCTACTTTTATTAAACTGGCCGTTCAACCTTAATTTGATGTGGTTTCACCCCCAGGCCAGAGTTTGACACACATATTCTACACACAAGGGAGGGTGAAGATCTGTCCATCAGTTGGAGCTTTAATCCCAAATTTACGTCCTTGTGGGTCAGGTGGACAGATAGGACAAACGGGTATGAGGGGAGGAAAGAACGTCTCCTTGATGTGAGTAATGGACTTCCACAGTCTAAATGAGGTCACTGCCATATGCTGTACTCCTCTTGATTATAATAAATATGTGGATGATCGGTGTACACTACCTGACTCAAACCCTAAGGCTTTGATTAATGGACCTTTGGTCTCTCCACTCCATCACTGGGTGGGAAAGGCCTTCACAGACTTTGTCACCTAAATGTTATAGATGGCCGTGAGCATAAAGAACCAACCATAGCCATGTACCAGCCACACTACATCAGTGGGAATCCCCATTCATCATATGTTGGTTAATAGCACATCTCATTTACTGAGACGTAGCAGGTCTGACATGTGTGTTACAATCTCCCACTGTTGCAGTTTTCCAGGTCACCTGGTCCTCTTCCCATTTCCTTCACCCGGAGCACAGAGGGAGACAGCTGTGGACTCAGAGTCCCAACGACAGCCCAGACCAGCCACAGTTTTAGCAACCTGTTCCAGAACTTTTTTTTCACCCTCCATCTCTCCTGGGTGTCCGTGAAAGTCAAAATGCATTTGTTATGACAACCCAAAAATGCCACAAGATTTTGCAAGATCAACTCAACACAATGTTGGTTAATGAAGGCATTGTTTCAAAGAGAGGCACAGAGGGCACTAGCTTGACATTTAGTTCTTTTTTCTTAAAAAAAAAAAAAAAAAAAAAGTTGAAGGAGAAAAAGTGCAAATCAAAAAGTAGACTGTCTTCTTAATATTTAAAATGATACATAAATGATCTTGTAACACGAAATAATGATTTAGAGGTCATTTCCTCCTTTTTAAAATGTGTTTTAAATGTGAATTGAGTTATTTTATATACAAAAGAATTTGTCGAAGAAATCATGCCCATCATGCGAATCATTTAATGCAGGACTACCTTCTTCAGGGCGTTCTAAGGTTGAGGAGATGGATGGATGAAAACTCCATTGTTTTACTTACCGATTCCAATACAAAGGAATTCTCCCTGGATTCAAAATAGAGCTTTATGCACATGATGGAATAAATGGAAACAACGAATTATGACCAACTAAAGTGTTTAAACTAAAATATCAAGGGATATTTGTAGTAAAACATTTACCGTTTCGATGTGGAAATTGCCGATGGTCGGCTTACTGTAAGTCCTATTTCCTATTTCGCCTATTAAACTTAAAATTAACACTTGTTTATGTTTCTGAGAGACCTAAGGAAAAGAGGAAAGATGAGATGATACAATTTGGGAAATTCTTGTGTTAACAGCAGATATGCTGTTAGTAAGAAGTTCTTAAGACTGGCTTCAAGGATTATTTTTCTCATTCATTCATCTTCTCCTGCTTGTCCGCTGCCGGGTCGCAGGGTCAGCTGGTGCCGCCCAAATCACATTGCACCATATTGTCATCCTTCCTGTGGGTGGTCAGCCCACAGGAAGTTATGTGGGTCGGGACGGTGCTATGCTTCGAAGGATTCGAACCTGAAGCCTCAAGTCCATTTCCTTATCCACTAGGCCACCACTGCCAACTATGATATTTCTTCTATTTAAGAATATGAATGTTTATTATTGCTGATTGTGGCCAAAATGATATTCAAATAGATTTACTTTGGGGTTTGACTTGAGGCATCAGTGTAGTCTCCAGATCTCAGATCTGTCCAACTCTGGACTAGGACTGTGTCAGGACTGTGTCACCCAAGTTAAAAAACTGAGCTAAATCCCTACCAATGAGGTGACCTCCGTTTAGAGGACACCCATTTTGGAAAACCTTTCACAGATCCAATTAAATTTAGGCAATGCAACTGACAGCTCCCATGTGTCACCGCCCTCTGAGACTGAGATGCTCTCTGTAACCTTGCTATGTAGGAGGGCGGAAGATAAACAAGGAGAGCGTGACCCCTGCTCTTATTAACTCAAAATCCTGTTAGTCGTTCTCTGTGATTAACATACATATATGTATGTTAATGGTTCATGCTACTTCATCCTGCTCTCATTACTTCACCTTACTGCAGCCTTGGTGCTTTGCCTAAACACTCATCTGTGAATATGTGATACCATTAAGGTTAATTTAATTTTTCAATCAACTCTAAATCTTCACTTTAATGTCTAATAATCCTCAGAGACACTGTGGACTGTGTATTAAGCTATAAGTTGGTTGTGGATTCATTAAATATAAGGTTACCTTGCTGTAAATCAGTTTCATTTTATCTAACTCTATGACCAGTGTATATGTTTTGCAATGGAAAATGGTATCTTCACCTCCAAGAAAAGATACTTTCATTATTTCTTCTTCTTCTTCTACCCGTTTTACAGGTGACTAACAGACTTTCACCTTCACACCCCTGCATGTCCATCCTTCACAGCTCCCCCAGAGTTAGCCTTCTGCTCAGATAATCATAACCAAACTGGGACGGTCTTTGACCATCACTGTGTCAAAGTTCTTGGCATTACTCTGCATTTCTCTATATTTTCCAGTAAATTAATCCTTATATTAAACCATAACTTCATTCTGATAGTATGGAGTATCCTCCATATTTGATGTCCTCACAAAACAAAAATCTATTTTACAGGTTACTAACAGACTTTCACCTTCACACTCCTGGATGTCCATCCTTCACAGCTCCCCCAGAGTTAGCCTTCTGCTCAGATAATCATAACCAAACTGGGACGGTCTTTGACCATCACTGTGTCAAAGTTCTTGGCATTACTCTGCATTTCTCTATATTTTCCAGTAAATTAATCCTTATATTAAACCATAACTTCATTCTGATAGTATGGAGTATCCTCCATATTTGATGTCCTCACAAAACAAAAATCTAGTGTGTTAATCTGTAGGGATGCTGCCCTCTACCTGAGTTTTTTCTTATTTCAGCTATCCAATTTTATTACCAGTTATTTTTTCACAGCATCCACACAAACTCAAAATTATCAGCCGGCCTAAACTAAAATCTGGAGTAGATTCAGAAGTTTTCTCTCAACAGAGGAGGTAGGTGAAGACACAACCTTTCATCAAGGTTTAATGATGTTCTGAGCTCTCTTCCCAGAAAATCCTCCCCAATCCCTGACAATAAGACTAACGGTTCATCACACAGAAGAAAAAAACTGACTTTTACATAAGACAAAACAAATTATAACTCATTCACACATTCACACCCCTAGCCTTAAAACTGTGTATTCAGGTTGTGGTCCATATCAGATCTAACCCAACTTCCCTCAGCAGTCCCTTTATTCTGCAACAACCTCCTTTTACAGGTATGCAGCCCTTTTGATGTTAAATACCAGGACTCCCCTGGCAGTTGGTGGATTCGAACTTGGAACCCTCTGGACCCCGGTCACCACCGCCCAGTGTAGTACTGATCTAGCGCAGATTGTTAATGTGTGGATAAGACCTACCACTCGAATCCGCCGGCGGAGGTAGGGTTGTATGACAGGTAAACCCAAGGGTGTCACCCACTCCACTGTGTGGCCACACTTGGATATTAGTCTGGCACTTTCTGTCAACCAATCCTAGAACAGGAGAATGACATCAGAAGTCAAGTATGGGCTACACACTCAAACAATTATTTAATTAATCAATTAACTTCTTCATAGACGTAAGAGACCTGACAATTTATTTTTTTTAAATAAGTCAGTTAAAAAAATCAATTTTTCTTATTTTCTTATCTTATTTCTTACATCAAGATCTTAAGTAAGATCTAAATTATTGGTCCCTACTGGCCTCAATGGTTTGCATGTTCTTTAAGTTTCTTTTGGAATATCCTGAATTTCTGCACACAACCACACAACACTTTAGTACTTTTGGAACAATGATGCATTTACGGCTCCTTGCTGCCCTTCTTTAAAGAACTGGAAACTACAGTAGAAAAGTGCTGTTGCTGAGGAACAGGTGAGAAACTGTTACTAATCCTACAAGTATAAATGCAACAGTGCTATCTGGGCTCTGGCACAGTTTGTGTCAAGATAAAGAATTTCTATTATTGTAGCACAGGTGCCTCATTCTACACATCCGCACAGTGCAGCGTAGAAAAGATAAATAGACTGTGTCTAATGAAGTCAACAGGCTGTCCCTTAAAGCTGTTTCATTCATCATCATCATCTCTTATATATATATATGTATGTAGAGAGTAATAGGCTCATTTTGATATGGAATAAAACATGAAAATGATACTGCGTAGACTGCAAAATGCTTGAGAACAGAAAGTATCTATAAAGATACTGGCAGATAGTCCAAGTTCCAGTATAGATACTGCATGTGAAAAAGTTGAGTGGAAAAATCCCTGCAAGGGCCATTGACTTACAGACGGGTAGAAAGGAGACAGAGAGAGAGCAATTGATAGATGAATAAAGCTAAAATATCCAGGCAATATACAGTAACTGCTACACCACAGATGACTGTAAGCAACAATAACAAACGGCAGGACAAAAATTTTTCATTCCCAGACTGGGTTATTCCTGAACATCCCCCCAGACAACACCTGCCGTCCAGCAGGGGGTGGTAGTTCTGTTATCCTCTGCAGGTGTGCACTGTTCATCTAAAAATGAGTTCAGCGTGATAAAGCGTTGCCAGGATAAACAGGCTAGTAAACTGGTCATTAATAAGAAAACCCTCACATCAATTGTGAATCAGGTCAGTAGTGAGGAATTGCAGTAAAAGGCCAGTCTGCAAAAATTAGACCTGCTTCTTGGACCCATTTAAATTCAGTGTGTGGACCAGTTCTGAGTTCTGTTTATGAATTAATATATGTGCTGCTCTTCTCCATTCATTCATTTTACAGTGACTTATAAGCTTTTCCTACTAAATACACTTTTTAGGAGTTGTACACATTTTTACCAGCTAGTTAAATTAATGTGGTTAGTATTATATACCCAAAACTGTGCCAACAACGTTGAAGGTTTGGTGTTCCTAGAGCCGTGATGAACTCACCTGGATCCTTCTGGTTCCTGTGAACATTTCTTTTAAGGCACTGAACACCAGTCGTACCAGGTAGCTGGACGCTTGCCAGACATGCTCCTGAAAAGTCAGAGTGAAGCTTATTGTGTCAATTACTTTACAATGTCACTACATACAACATACATAAAAATAGCGACGTTAAAAATAATGTTAAAGTACTAAAAATAATTGAAAATAAATTTATCATAATTAACGTCTCTGGATCAAGAAGAACCTTGATCAAGGAAGGGATCAAGGAGAACTTTTTTTTAAATTCCCATTCAAAGAGTTTTGCTATATTGTGGGATTTTACGATTAAATTATTTTCAATTATTTTTCAATCATTTTACTAAACTAAAAAAAAACAGTAACAATATAATAAAAAATTATCTAGTGGGTCAGGATTTGGGTTGCAGTGATGGAGACTGCTGTCCCTGAGACCTGGAAATGGATAAAAATGAATAAATGAATGAAATGAAATACATCATTGTTAACCTAAAGGACATTGAACACAGCATTGCTCTTTTGTGTTTTCGATCCTTTGATGTCGGCCTTTCCTATCATTGTGAAGCAGAATTCACCAAGTATTCGATTATTCACCCAACAATAGGGACCGTGAGCTGGGTTTAGACCGTCGTGAGACAGGTTAGTTTTAACCTACTGATGATGTGTCGTCGCAATAGACGACACGTCATAGATTTCTGCAAAAAAAACATATATTTGTGCCCCTGTACTTTGCTGCACATCACCTGTCTGACTTGGACAATATGCCCTTCCCTGTCCATCCCACTCGCTCCTTTTTCCCAGCTCCTACTAATATAATTTCAAGTCCCCAGCTCTACTGTCGTATAATTGCATGAGAGAACAATACGGTCCAGGGAGGGTTGATAACAGTGCGGGGAGGTTCGTAAGGAAATGTGTACAAAATGTTTATAATAACTATCTTGCTCCTACTTCACGATTATTTCCCTATTGGCTCTGGGTCTTGGGATGCATTAACCACATTAGAAGAGGGACCACTGTACTTATATTTTCATGCAAATTCACATGAAGAAAGCTTTCGTGTAAAATAATCATAGTATAGATAATCCTCTGTTAATAAAGTTGTCTTTGAATTTGATTAAACAACACTTGAATTTCCATTTAAACAATGAACGACATTAGGTTACAGTCCTTAAGCGAGACAGTGAACATCACGCTGACAGTGAAGCAAACTCATCTTCTCTATGTAAGGGGAAGGTATGAGAGGCACAATATAGAGGAGCTATTTGACAGGCAATAAGCACTACAGCGCTGTAAGAAGATTAAATATAATGGAGTCGTCCCACCCATCAGTAGACCAAATCACCATGTCTGGTTTTGTGCTAAAAATAGACCCAGCATAACTGTGCAGTGATACCCAACATTCCACCCTCAGCTATGCTGCATGCAGGGCCTCTCTGATTCTGCCAGATAATATTTAATTTCACAATACTCAATACACGTACGTACGCAAACGAGACTTCCAACATCAGCCTTTTGTTACAGTGTTATTTTGGCTCAAAGGGGGAAACACATCAATAAGAATCTTGGTCAAGTGATCCTGAGATTTGACTCCTGTTTTTATCTCAACAATCTCCTATTATATTACATTATAGTATCACATATCACAATATCAAGGTCAAAAGTTACTGAGATTCCTTAGTGTGCTGTCGCAATACGCTTATAGTATACTGTACTACTATGTGTTAGATAACAGGAGGATAGATCTGTCTATGTACCATCATACAGCAAGGCTGTGAGGAAGGTGAACCTGCTGTAAGAGGTTAGATTCCTGCAAAGCTAAAAATAACAGGGTTTGATGACACAGGAAAGCCCTTTGTCTAAAGTACCTTGGGGAACTCATCAATCTCCTCCAGTCTTTTCTGTATCTGGAGGCGTCCTCCATAGCGTGTGACCCCGTAAACTACAGTCATCACTGTCTGTTTAACCACCTTCCGGCTGATGAAGCCCTCCAAGACCTGGGCCACTTTTAAACCACTCTCTGCATCTTCCGCTCGAAGGATTTCCACCTGAAAGAGAGACATGTTACTCCACATTAAAATCTGTTTTCAAATATTCATCACTGATTAACCCGCTGTTCTTTCCCGAGGAATCCTTTTGAAATTGAAATATAAAACTAATCAAAGTTTGGAAATTTGAATTGGCTTAGAATATTAATTGCAATTTATTGAGGTGGCAACTGGTCAAAAGCAAAACAGAGCCTGAGGAAAACAGCAAACACAAAGGGTCAGAAAAATAATTGTTTTAAGGGGTGGCATAAACCACATGGGTGAATATTATCATTTGTTCTGTAATTCTGCTTTTTTTTTCTGCATTTCAAAAGGCCCCTGTGTCTCAAAGCTAGGGCTTTTCTGTAGTAATTATGCATAGCTGAACAAATGAAGATGAAGTTCTAACGCCTGATGATAGAGAAGGTGCGTAACAGCATTTAGGTTCTTAATGAGCAAACATCTATTTCCTAGAGCGAAGGTAATTTGTTGAAGACGAGGAAAAGCTAGTATACAATGGGCTTTGGACAGATGTTGAAGACTAGAGGGGTTATGGACCTTAAAAGAAAGCTGTATTGGAGTTGAAGATGAAGAAAGCATGCACTCAACGGTAAATATCCGCGGTAGAGACAGACCTTTCTACCAATTCAAACAGACATTGCTACTAACAAGCATGAAAACAGGTGCATCACCACAAGTGTCCAGTGTTTCCTGACCTGTTGAGCGACTCCAATGTACACATCCTGAGGTACTTCACAGGGCACGAGGTTCACTGACGTGGCACCAATAACATCCCTGCCCAGGGCAGCGTAGTGCTGGAGGCCATTACAGGAACCATCCTGGTGCAGGGAATGGATGTTATTACGATAATACGACATTATAATGTCTGAAGTATAACAAAGAACAACAACACACAGGAGCATCAGCTCAACTAATAAAAAAATGACACTCACTTAAAAAAGTTATCTGTGTGTTGTCTTATGTTGGCATTGGTTTTTTTTTGTTCCTTCTTGGCGAAGCTAAATACTCTGTCACATCAGAGTTTGTTTTGTATAATAATTTCATTGCACTGTTATGGTTGTACCCAAATACGGCCTGGAAAAAGTTCTAAGACCAACCACTAAAGGTGCATTTGATTGTCTAATCGATTTTTTCCAGGACAGTTTGTCTCTTGAGCATTAGACTTCCTAGACTTCTAACTCTTGTCCTGCTGCTGAAACTGTAATTTCCCAAACTCCTGAGGGATTAATAAAGTTCTATCTATCCATCCATCTATCTAATTCCACACTTTCTCTCACAGAACCCTGTCTTATTACAGTGTATCTCCTTACAGCAGACATGTCCAAACTGTTTCACAAAGGGCTGCTGTGGCTGCAGGTTTTTGTTCCAACCAAGCAGTACACCTAAGTTGACAGCTGATTGGTCAAACTATGTGATCTTGGTTGGTTGGAACAAAAACTAGCAGCCACAACATTTCTCTACATTATTAACTTCATATGAAATCTTTCTATTTTATTTTCTATGGGTTAACACTGCACTTAAGTCAGTAGGTCAGTCAGTCATGTCGCTACGTGGCAAGCAAATAAACAATTAGCACTTAACATACCTGTTATTGTAACTTTTACTGAACACATTCAAACTTCCAAATAGATGTTTTTGTGCATTCACTGTGGTTTGTGTCTATCAGTACCTGATGAATAGGGAAACCTGACAGGAACTGCGTTGGATCAGGTGACCTTATGGCGTTGGCTATCTCCATGCAACAGGCCAGAGCCTGCCAAGGCTCATCTGCGGTCATCCACCATTTCCTCCCCTGGAAACAACAACGAAAACATGGTTAAAATGTTGCATACTTCAATGGAGATGGTACATTTTTGATTGTTTTTTTTTTGCTTCCATTCAACCAGATTCAGTAAATATTTTTTTTTCTATGCCTTGCAGTTGCCTATACAGACTGATGATCATCAATTTTGGATGTAGTGCAATAACAAGACAGACTAACATCGAGAGGATTGTCCGCAGAGTCCAGAATGTCCTCCATGATGGTGTTGGCGTAGTCCAGGCGCTCTGACAGTGAGCTCTTCTTTTTGACACCTGTCAAATTGACTAAGTGTAACTTCAACCAGTCCAGACCCTTGGGACCCAGGGGCTTGGCCTCTGCAAACACGAGAATGGAACGAGACATGTCCCCTCCCAGGTGGTTGAAGTATGGTGGACAGGGATATGTCCGCCCCCTAAAGTCCATATTGTGAGGCAGCCAAAAAATCTCATCCCTCATAAAATTGGCGATGGAGAGTTTGTAAAGAGCCTCCATGCGCAGGCTGTGCATCTCATTCCTCTTTTTCCTGGCATTGTTGACCTCCTCTCTCATTTTGCTCCTTTCAGATGACTTGCCAGGACTATCTTGGAAGTTGAAGGTAGGTATTTGAGGAGCCTCCGACAGTGGAGGTGGGATACTCAACTTCTCATTTCCCCGGTCATTGAAAACCGAGACAATAATATCTAACACTGGTTTGTTGATCCTCCAGGCACAATTCCCCAGCGTGTTGAGAGAGTCCAGGACTGCATCGAGGTTCTGGCACTTGACCAACTCATCTTGTTGTTTCCCCCCGTCAGTTGCACGTGTCAGATTGGTCGGTGTCAGCAGGTAAGCCCCGCAGCTCGCCGAAGTCCAAGGCACAGGGGGGCAAAGCATAGGCATGATGTAGGATTCGAAAGTCAATGTGGTCTCCATGGCATCGCTCAGGATCTGAGTCAGAATGGGGTGGGGCTTGATAAAGCCGATCTGGTGGGATTGAGAAAAGAGAAAAAATGTATGTCTTTAAAAGGCCTTGGGATTAGAATGAAGAAACATAAAAACTTTATGAATAATACAATAAAAATAGGCTCGCACAAAAATACAATTGCAAACTCCAAAATGACGACAAAAAAAAAAATCATGAATTCATCTTCATCTGATTGTTCGTTGCTCAGTCGCAGGTGCAGCTGGCACCACCCAAATCACAGTGCACTATATTATGAGCCTTCCTTTGGGTTATGAGCCCACAAGAAGTGATTCAGGACAGTGCCATGACCAGAGCACCTTAGTGGTAACCTGGCAGCTGGTGGATTTGAACATGAAGCCTGGCAGACCCAAGTCTACTTCCTTAACAACTAGGACACCACTGCCAACAACAGTGAAAAAACTTAAAAGTACTAATAATATAAAGAATAAATGCAACAAAACATCATATTAATAGTACCCAAAAACCAACCCTCTTAATCTTGACGATGTCTTTTTATTTTACATCAAGTCATCAGTTTGGTTAAACTATGGTGACCGCTAGTAACTCAAGCCTTTTTGTCCAAAGGCCTTCAGAAAATGACTGAATGTCATGACTGACTGAATGAATCTGCCATTTTCTCTCTTCTTTCTTCTTCCCACCTGGTGAGTTCCGTCATGATAAATCTGCCAGCCAATTAAGGAGACACTAAAAAAAGGGATTAGCCTGGATCCTCTTCATCTTTATCCACACTTCAACACTGCCGATTCGCACAGGGATGAAATGGCTTTTATAATTTACACTTATTTAGGCTTAGCACTAGGGAGGAGCGAGGTTTGAATGTTGAGGTGAAAGAGCAGACACTGCTGCCAAGGTCGAGTGTTTCCAGTTAATTTCATTATTCCAACTCCACTTCCCTTTTCCCCTTAAATAAGAATGTCAAGTCAACTGTGGAGCAACTTTGACCTCACTTTGTCAGTCTGTGTGAAACCTTTAGCATATATTAAAAAGTATGAATTGATTTTAAAATCAACCGTTTTTGTTTCATGATCTCAAAAGCTGTTTATTGTATTTTTTAACTCAATTCTTAAAGTTATTTCTTACAGTTATCAGTGGTTTTTAAAATGATACATTAATTGATTCTATCATTAAAATCACCAGCTGCCGTGAAGCCCTGACGGTGGATCAACTGTACCTGTTGAAAGTTGCGGAAGTTGTACATGTGGTAGAGGATGGGGATCAAAGCCTGTTTTTCCGTTGGGTTTAGAATGTCATTTTGAATCTTGAGGTTCTTCACCATCAAATCCACCAGAAAAGAACCCAGCCTCAGCGTGACAACATCTGGCCAGCCTTTCTCTGCGTCGTTCTCCATTTTGAGACCTAAGTCCATCTCCGTCTCTAGCTGACCCCAGTGCTCCCTCGGGAGGATGTCATATGTCTGGAAACAGATGATCAGGAGAAGGCTGATTCATTTCAATGCATTGTATCATTTTTAATCATCATACCATGAGTTGAGTGCATAATTCCATCTCAATTTGTGATAAGAAATATGACATAACATGATGGAGCCCATTTTATTTCAAAATAAAAGGATAATGTAAGAAACACTAGCAGTTGGAGCACTAAGAACAAAAGGAATTTTTTTTTCTCTAAACAAAAACAACAGATCTTTCAAAGCACAGATAGAATTGTTCAGTAACATTTACAACTTTTTTTGCAAATAAATTTGCATTTTACAAACTGGTTTTTAATTCACTAAATTAAATATAAAACAAAATTCAATTATTTGCAGTACAACGGTCAATTTCTCTGAAAGTTAAATGCTACAATTTAGATTAATTTATTATCTAAAACAAAAATAACCCATAAATACAAACATGACATCAAACATCATGTTTGCCATCAAATAACAAGAAGGATTAGATCTCTCTCTACCTGGGAGTTGCTGGCCAACAGTTGAGAGTATTTCTTGTAAATGTTTCCCAACTTCTGCACCATCTGATTCTGTTGTTTCTTAAGAACACAGTACTTGGTGTAGACCCGTGCCCCCAGACTGCAAGCATACATAGTGAGTGCCAATCCAGCAGGAAGCAGGCTTGAAATACTCTGGACAAGAAAAGGACACAGTTACCATCAGACACATACAGTACTTTATTTTGTGTCAACCCAGTGAGTAGCAGCCTGTCTTATGCAGACTGTTTTACCTGTATCATGATGTCCACGTAGTATTTATCTTCCAATAAACACAGGTAAGGGTAAAGGTTGTGGTACTTGGTGTTGGTCTTTATGAGTGCAGCCTTTCTCTCTCTAAAGGCCTTCAGAAGGGTCTTGTGCCACTGAACATTCAGATCATTCATAAGCTCCCGCTGACAACACAGAAAAACATTATTATTTCTACAGTAAGAGTAACATTTATTAGTCAACTGAGTAAAATTCTTTGAACACGACAATGTCTGAATGTTAAAAAACATCCAAAAGGAAAATCTTATGTATAAATCCTAGTCGGGAAGCTGGATGGAGGTTGGCAGACAGAGAATAGTCCCTTACAACCTACATTGTAATATATTCTATTCTATTCTATTTTACACTATAATATATTCCATATTCAATGTGCAATTATCTGCTGGCTCGCGTCCCATAAATGTTTTGTGGAAAAAGAAAAAGCCAGGCTGCACTGTAGATGCCAAACTTAGGGTGAAAAAAAAAAAAAAGCTGAAATAAGATGATATTTTGACTGAAAGGTTTGACATTATAACTTTGGAAAAAAAGAGAAGAGATAAACCTCACTGTGATGAGTAAGAAGGATGTGGAATAAAATACACAACTAAAAATCAATGAAATCATAACTATGCATATGTCTGGTGGTCCTATACATTAAACATAAATCATATATCTGCCATGTTTAAATGTAGGAACAATGAATTCCTATTTTTGTACTTTTGGGATGCGACGCAGGTTCAAAACTGAAAAAAAATCAGTTGAAGTAAATGATTTATTTAAACAATGTAAGAAGGAATGTAGTGTAGCTGTTTCATAAATGCTGATTTTTGTGTCTCTGAAGAGTTAGGGTTAGGGTTAGGGTTGCATTTCTAAATACATGTGTCTTTATCTATTTGTTTTGTTCTTGTTTTATATCTGAGAACATACAGGATTTAGTGACCAGCGCAGATTTCCAACCATTTCATCTTGTCACATTTTACTTATAACTTTAACAATGCATTGGCACAGGAAGCATAAACCTGGCATCTACATCACTACACAGAGGTGAACTCAATTACCATTTTTGCCATGTTTTCAGTGAGAGGCTTGGCAGCCTCTACAGAGTTGATGGTGACAGTGCAGGCCAGCTCCATGCTGAGCTGGCGTTTGAATCCCGCCATGATCTCAGACTGAGTCAAGTGCAGTTTCTGGTACTGATGATTTTCCCTCTGAGGCACAAAGAAACAACAAGAACAAACAGAGAAATAAATAAGATCTTAAGCCTGTTCGAAAATGAGATTGTGGCTGAGACTCATTATAATTGTGAATGTCATCCATACTAGAATTATTATCTGTTTTAACTCAGACTCTCTGGAACAAACACTTCATCAGAGTATAGCTTGACATTTTAACCACGTAGAATGTTTTGCTTCCTTTATCTATTTTAATCGATTTATTTTAACTTTAGTAAAGTATTTCATGAAAAGACTGGGTAAGGCTTGATACAAAATTTTGCAGGTACCCGCAGGTACTCCACGTTGCAGTACTGGAATTGGTATGGAGACATGGAAAAGTTTTCCAATCCATATTTGACTAAAAAACATCAAAGACTCAATATAAAAAATACATTTTTATATTTAGAGGAACAAAAAGACATTTAACATCAGTATCAGTGGCATAAATGTAGTGCAACAAAAATCACTGCAAAAAAAACCAAACAAAAAAAACAACTATAGTTTGCTGAAAAGAGTAGGAAACGAAAAAGTGACCATTAAAGAAGATACACTTCACTATAAGTAAAACTCCAACCGTGGAAGGATGACAGTCAAATCCCTGTAGTCATGATGGCGTCTGACAGCCCTTGGGATTTTGGTTATTTTAACCACAATACCAGACTTCAAGATTTCCCTGTCTGTTTCTTTTACTACATATGGATACAGTGTGTATTATTTTGCTGTTCATATAATAAAAGCATATTTTGTTAAACATGGCTTGAGTTAAAAATCAACACTGTTAATAACTTTGCCTTTGTGCTTTTCAATTGGACTAGTAACATAATAATCTGTCTGTCTGTCTCTTTGTCTTGCCAGACGATGATGTAACAGTGGGTGCAGTACCTGTGAGTAGAAGTCGTTAACCAGGGGTATACTGAAGCCGCCTGTGCTCTGGTGAATTTGAGGCTCATAGTCAGGACGGACCGCATGCACTGCCTTCAGGACCATGTCCTTCTCATCGTGACGGAAAATACACTGGTTTAACAGATCGTCCAGAGAGTGGCCCTCCTTCTTCATCTGATCCAGGCACCTGTATATGAAGATGACATTTAGAGATCAGGCTTTAACACTAGAGACACAGAGTTCAAAGGGCTTTCATTTTAGGCTTTAAAAATGTATGGCAACATTTTTATGTGCTTGATTTCATCAAATTGTTGTTGTAAGCAACTGGACCTTCTCAGGCCCAGTGGTTACTTGGGTCCAGAGGGTTTCAGGTTTGAATCTACCAGCTGCCAGGTTGCCTTGATGTGCTCTGAGCATGGCACTGTCCTCACTCACGGCTCTGAGCTTCCCACTGGTTGGTGCAGTGGTGTGGATCACAATATAACAATGACAACGAGTTCCTCCCTTCTTAGAGTTTGAAAGATGTCCTGTTCCCGAACTGAGGAACTTCATGAGTTTCTTGTCAATAGAAAAGGCAACAATAGTAATTACACTCTCTTCATATATATTCCCATACAATGAAATGAATGAAATGAAATAATCTGCTAAAAAAAAAAAGACTTTAAAAGATTCAGCAATTACAAACTCCTCATCTGCAGGCCACTTACATTTCATCAACTTCTCACATGCAGCCTCAACTTATTTCTATTTATTTATTTATTATTTACTTTTCTATTGACATTCAGTTGCATATACAACATGTACAATACTTTTATTGTTATAAATCATTAGCTTGAATGTCCTTAGTAAATGTAAATGTAGGAGTCTCATGTGAGAGACATCTTCTAGTAAGAGTCTTTTTTCCTACCACTAGCAAAATATTCAATATTTATCCTTTTTTTGGCCATCCTTCAGGGCTGTGTCCAAAAATAAGTTGCTCAAAGTTCTCTTGAGCAACTTATTAAATTTTGAGAGCCATTCTGTAGGGACATTAGTACAAAAAAACTGAAGTAAAATGATATTTTGACCAAAGGGATTAAACCTCACTGTGGTGAGTAAAAAGGATAAAGAAACTAAAATACACAATATATACCTGGTGTCCTATATGTTAAATAATAAATCAGATATCCTCCGTGTTTAAATACAAGAACATTTCATTTCTACTTTTGTACTTTTTGTACCACCTCGAAAACTGAAAAGAAATCAGTTAAAAGAAATCTCAGTTGATTTATTAAAACAATGTGAGAAGAAATGAAGTGTAGCTTTGTCTAAATGTTGTGTTTTCTGTATATCTGTATGTATAGATGGATTTTCCATTTCTAATTCCATGTGTCATTATCTTTTTGTTCAAACATATCTGAGAACATACAGAATTTAGTGACGAGCACATATTTCCAACCATCTCATCTCATCGCATTTTATCTAATGCCACTCATACTCTGAGTAGCAACATCAGAAGAGTCTGCCTTACACTTTAATGAAGAGCAAAAGCTCTCAAAGAAACAGAAACAGAAAGAGCGGACACCTGGTGAATCTAAACAAAGTTGTCTTCATCCATCCTTCATATTCTATCTTCATATCTACCGTTACCGTGTCTCAGGGGCCGCGGTCTCTACAACTGCCACCCAAGTAAACTTCAATTTTTATTTGTTTACAGTGCCAGATCATAACAATTGTTATATTAAGGTACTTCACAAACAAGCATGCATGTCCCAGTGCATCATACTGTGAGCCTGTGGTTCGCCCACTGGAACAAAGTTGCATTCTGCTCGCTAAATGGACCTTCTGCAAAAAAAATTGCACTGAATTTCTAAAGTGGGAAACACACTGGCAATGAGATTTCAAAGTCATGAATAAAGAAACCACAGGCATGCAGAGTGACCTGCAGGTAATTCTTATGTCATGCAAGATCAAAGAATGCAAATGAGTGCTGCAACAGAAAAACCTTCCACAAATTACAGCGAGATGTGGCATCCAAAAAGAAAAGTGAACTCTTAATTACATCCTGTTTCTCAAGTCTTCTGCACTTTAAAGGGTAACAGATATTGCTGGTCTCCATATAAATAGAAAAGGTAGCATGGCTTAATGTTATGAATAATGTATTAAGAGGAAACATTTGTGCATATGAACATTTTTACAAGAGAAAATAATCATTATGACTCTATATATGTCACACCAATGCACTAAAGATCAGACAGGCAAACTACAGTACATACCTGAATGACACTGTGTGTTTTTAACTTTTTTATTTTCTCAATTTCTCAGTAACCAGGCCCTGTGCTGGTTATTGTGCTAAAAAGAAAGTTGTTTGAAAGCATACATACATTATCAGTTGGGTATTTTATTGGGACAATAATTTTGATATTTTATGTAATTATAGACACTTACAGATTTTGTTAAATTAAGCTTACAATAACAAATTCACAAAATGTCCCTCTCATTTATTTGTATCATTCTAATGCATTTTTATTTAACTAGAAATCCAGCTGATATATTTTAATAATTTATAATTTCATGATCATTCTAAAAGGTAATTTTATTCTGAGTAAATGAGAGAGAGCCATGAACAAAAGGAGGATTAATCAGGTTGGTTGTGCCAGTCACAGGAACAAGGAGGGCAGAGAGGTTAAAAAAAAAGAGTTTAATCAGCATGGTGACTACTCAGCTGCACCCCAGGGAGAAAAGAACTCTAGAGGACACAACACTGCTTTCAGATAGAACCTGAAACGTGCATGGACGACTGTGGCAGAAAGACTTACACTTAAAAGCTGTAAAGTATCAGGAGACAGTGGCTGAGAGTTGTGGGCCAAAATGTATTTCTTGTCAGTCTCCATATACAATATATATCTTTTTATTTGATATAATAAAAATTTACAACTATTATCATCACACATCATGGCTAAAAAAAAAAAATAAACAAGACGTCTTGCTGTAAACCAATTATTTCTGCCATGCCTCCATTGGGAAAGAAATTATTTCACGCTCTTCTTTCACAGAAACACATATACACATTGAAATAACATTCAGAATAGGGATATTTTTATCTGTTGCTGCCACCTAGTGACGGGAGACTTGGTGCCATTTAAGCAATGCAACACCTATGTCCTGCATGCCCTATCCTACTGGAAGCCTTTCACGCCCCCTATTTGAGTTTTGCTGCCAAGTCACTAGTGCACACAAAAATCTTCTTTAACAAATAAAAACTTGACAATTTACACTTTATTCTTCTCATATTTATCATACAGCCCTGACTCCTAAGACCAATTCAACAGTGTCAACGGCTCATTCAAGGGGCTTGTTGTTACTGCCTATATTTCCGTTGACCATAAACCATTGACAAACAAGTTGTAAGTTTTAACCAACAAAGGGTTTCTCCTTTTCTGTGAATTTCCAGCATCTTCGTTGTATTGCTGTATATAATATATACAGTAAATTATGAAATTATTCAAGTTAATTATGTAATCTCTAAACCTTAAAAGAGATTACCACTAACTGCTGCTTATAATAGTGTTGACCCTAACCTGTATCATCAATCAAAGTTCAACCAACTTTGCTAAACAAACTGAAAAAAAAAAAAAAAAAAACAGTAAAGAAGGTGGAAGAAGTATGCCAAGGTTTTGGAGGATATGCTTAAATAGCTAAGCTAACTAATACTAAGTCTGATAAAAGACTTTGCTTTTAACGGGATTGTAAAATGGGACCTTAACAAAAAAAATGTTAGAAATGTTTGTGCATTAAACCCATCACAAAGGTGAACAGTGGGCGGCAGAAATTATTTCACGCTCTTCTTTCACAGAAACACATATACACATTGAAATAACATTCAGAATAGGGATATTTTTATCTGTTGCTGCCACCTAGTGACGGGAGACTTGGTGCCATTTAAGCAATGCAACACCTATGTCCTGCATGCCATATCCTACTGGAAGCCTTTTACGGCCCCTATTTGCGAAGCAGCTATGTAATTAGTTTTGCTGCCAAGTTACTAGTGCACACAAAAATTTTCTTTAACATATAAAAACTTGACAATTTACACTTTATTCTTCTCATATTTATCATACAGCCCTGACTCCTAAGACCAATTCAACAGTGTCAACGGCTCATTCAAGGGGCTTGTTGTTACTGCCTATATTTCCGTTGACCATAAACCATTGACAAACAAGTTGTAAGTTTTAACCAACAAAGGGTTTCTCCTTTTCTGTGAATTTCCAGCATCTTCGTTGTATTGCTGTATATAATATATACAGTAAATTATGAAATTATTCAAGTTAATTATGTAATCTCTAAACCTTAAAAGAGATTACAACTAACTGCTGCTTATAACAGTGTTGACCCTAACCTGTATCATCAATCAAAGTTCAACCAACTTTGCTAAACAAACTGAAAAAAAAAAAAAAAAAACAGTAAAGAAGGTGGAAGAAGTATGCCAAGGTTTTGGAGGATAAAATATATAATCATTTGCTTAAATAGCTAAGCTAACTAATACTAAGTCTGATAAAAGACTTTGCTTTTTACGGGATTGTAAAATTCGGACCTTAACAAAAAAAATGTTAGAAATGTTTGTGCATTAAACCCATCACCAAAGTGAACAGTGGGCAGCTTTGAGCGCCAGAGGAGGTGAGAGGGGGCACAGATTCAGACCTGGAAGTGTGGTTCCTTAACCACTAGGCCTACACTGCCATTGTTAGTGTAACTGAATCAAAATGCAGTAACAGTACGAATTGTATTTTCAGAACACCTCTAGTATTCCATGGGCGTCTGTTTTGTATACGGAGTGGAGTGTGACCACATGAATCCATACCTGCTGATGACTTTTGAAGGGCAGGTGACCCAGCGGCCCATACACTCCAGTGCAGCAGCGTAGGATCCCAGGTTTGGCTTTAGACCTGCCTCCTCCAGGAGAATGAACAGTTGTCCAACATTGTTTAATGAGCCCTGAGAAGAAAAAAGGAATAAAGAAACAGCAACAGAATTAAACTCAGTGAAAAAAGATTAATGAAAGACAGATAACTAAATACAATGTATTACTATTACGTCAGTACAATCAATGGTAGAAAATGTTTATTACATTTCTAAATGTCTTTGATTGGGAGAAAAAAAAATTCTAATGCAATCTTTCCAAGAGTACTAGTAGGAGTAGAGGTATTACAAACATAAATAAAGTAAATAACAACATTTTTTGGAACATTGGGTCAAACGTTATTATTAGTCAGGTTTATTTCTGGCCTTTTGTGCTATACAATGTGTTCTACAACTTTAATAAACATTTAATCAAAGGTTAGAGTTAGAACTAGCTCTGAAAGGGTTCTCTCAATATCATACCGAACATTGGCTGACTCATTCATAATACATTATTATTATTATTGTTAAAAACTTACCTATTGGACCACCAACTAAATATGAATCCAATTTTTAGTTGCTCATAGCAAAAAACCTTATGAGGAACTCCTCTACTTTGGTTTATCCTGGACAATGAAAACAAACAAAGTCAAACTTACCTTCTTAGCCCAGCCCTTCATCAGGATGTTGTAAGTATCTGTGTTCAGATGTTTCCGTCGTGCCTCCACTCTGTGCATTCTCAGCAAAAAATTATTGCCTTGGTTAATATTCCCTGAAAACAAACATGCCTCCAGGTAGGAGCGGAGGGTGTGTCGAAATTCCACAGAAGCGTTTTCTTTAACACCTGCTGCTGCAATGTCAGATGTAGTTCTCAGGTTTATGCTCTCTTGGACACTGGTCATCGGCTCTTTCATTTTCCTGAGCTCCTCAGCACTGTTTCTTGATTGCTTTTGCTCAGATTTACTGAGCTTTTTAGGGGGGTTCACAGCACCTTTGGTATGAACCTTGGATGCAGACGTTAAAGAGTCTGCAACATGGCTTTCTTTTGATTTATCCTTGACTTTGTCAATGATTTTTGTAGATGTTGCTGGTTTTTTAGATGTAAAAAATGTTGTCTTGTTTGACAATCCTGAACGCATAGATGACATGATTTTGCTGGGATCAAATTTGACATTCTGCAGGTGCTGATGTTGTATGAGACGGTTTTTCTTCTCTTCACTTATTCTTTGTTTCCAGGGAGATGTCACAGAGTTGGCATCTGCTTTTGATACTTTAGATTTAAGTTTTTCTGTCCTTTTTTTGGTTTGTTTAGTGGGACTGATGTCCAATAAAGTAGTCTTTTTAGTAGAAGGTGGTCGATGAAATGGAACTTTAGCATGTTGGACATCATGGACAAGGAGTTGATGGACCCTGGCTTCAAGCACTATAACAGATGGAAGAAAAGGTTAAGCAAACACGTCCACAATGTCAACACAGCATTTATCCCAGATGCTTCCTGTGCCTCAAATTTAGACTGGACCCCACAAGTGTCTTATTGTTGTAGTACTGTAGTAGCAGTCGAATTCTTTAGGTTTTGTTATTTTGTTAAACATTTTACCATATTTTGTATCATGACAAATATCCATAGAGAAATTACAGATATCATGAAAACAGACAGGTACTTTAATGTGCAGTGAATTTGATGTGTATTCTGACATCTTTCTTATTAAGGTAATGACAACAACCTACCCTCTAACAGCTGGGAATGTTCCGGTAAACGATTCTTTGCATCTGCTTTCTTTGGAAAAGCAAAAGAAACGTTTGGTCTCTGGTTGTTTGCACCTGTCCCTGTAAATGAAGAAAAACAAAAGAACAAATGTGTCATCAAGCAATTTATTACAACAAGTTATGTGTCGCTGTTTTTGTTCTTTTTTTTGCTTGTCCATTTTTCAGGGACTGCCACAGTGAGTCAACATTTTCCATCTCACCCTGTCCTCTGTATCTTCTACTCTGACTCTAACTACCATCAATCTCCTCCATCTCTAGGACCATTCTTCTACCGATGTATCCACTGTCCCTCCTCTGAACATGTCCAAACCATCTCAATCTGGTTTCTCTAGCTTTTTCTCCAAACCTTCCTGTCTGTGGTAAGTTGTGTATGACGCTCACGTTTCTTAAATGTTTAAAGATTTAAATCCAAGATTTCTGCGTTTCATTACAAACATATACTTTAATAATAATAATAATAATAATAACATTCACGGCACAAAACACTGCAGTAACATCCCGCCGCCATTATTACAGAGTTGCAGTGACTACCAAAGTACATCGTATTGCTTTATGTCCGACTACATACAGATATTTCGTGTTTTCAAAACTCATGTATGAAGTTTTAACATGTGAACTAACAGATCGCACAGAAATGATTCTGTTCGGATATAAGTCTGCACTTAGAAAAAAATAAAGAAACATCTTTGTTGACTCTAAAGACTTATATCTTAGCAGAGTTGAAAGTATTCAGTAAGATGCCCATTGTGGGGACACTTCAGCATATTGACTGTAACTCCTGTGGGGACACCATCTTTAGCTGACCTGTTATTCGCCTGCGTCCGCCGTTTCTCAGGGACAAACATAGTTGACAGTCGTCAGGAAAAGACGTCTTAACAGCTGGAGTTTGTAAAAAACTGCGACGACCTAAGCACTTGGCCAAGGCACATAATCTCAGAAGCGACATGTTGACATCTTATAACCGCGTTACTCCTCAGCAGTGGGCAGCCATCTTACTTAAGGCCACGCTAATCGAGTGGCGAGCTTATCGCTTTTCGTAAGACATAACTACAGGGTGGTAGATAAATCGATAGCCCTGCGTCCATTCGAGTATAAAGGTTTCCCTGAGTTTTGTATTTAATAAGACACCAATACCAAAATAGGCAGGCAGGCTATATATACAATTATATGGACATTTAACGTTAAGTCTATGGTGTTTTGGGGAACCCCTTTTTCCGTTTCGTGGTTCAGGTGATTGGAGTGTATATATATTTTATTTTGGTGACTTTGTTTAAGTTTTCTTAACTGACACTTAAACTCAGTTGCAACTAGAACTCAATATAACCTTGGCGTTTAACTTGTTTAAAATAATATTTTAATGGTTACTATAAATGTAGCGTTCACACTGTGGAACTTACTGTAAGTGACCTACAGATGGCAGTCACACACAGTTTCACCAAGCTAAGACTGGCACGGAGTTCATTTGCTCTTCTTCTAATATTAATAACAATTGTAATTATTATAATATAGTAATAATTACGCTTTTTAAAAGCGCCTTTTAGGTCATCCAAGGACACGTTGTATAAAAAATTAAGTCAGACAAACAATCTATAAAACAGGATATACATTTTCTTTTGTATGTAAATACTCAATACTTGTATTGCTAGTTTATTTGATTATAAAATAAATCTAATATATATTTATTTTATAATATTTATATAATACAATATATATTTATGTTATAATATAACAATGACACCTATGTATTAAAATCATACAATCAAAAAAGGGATGATATTTTTGTTCCTATGCCTTCTCTATTCCCTTAAATAAATGTGTGTTTCTGTAGTTATTAGGTATTGGCTAATACAGGTATACACTTCAATGAATTGTAGTGGGTTTGCTTTTCGTAATTTGTTTGTAGAGTGTAAATATTATTATTCCATGAACAAAGCCATTCTCTCATCACTTCTTTTTTATGTTGCAACTTTTCTCCTTCTTTTACATGAAAACTGACTCTCCTTCCAAGTTAGTGGCTGACCCCAGATCGTGTCAGCCGTACCATGTTATGCATATCGGTTAAAGACTTTTTAACGCAGTTTTCTGTGTCCCAGCATGCTGGAGGTTATCTCAACCACTCTGTGACAAAGCCAGAGGGGTGGGGGCGTGGAGAGAACCGAGGTCCAGACTAGTACATCTTTTCTCAGTGAGTGCGGTGGCTGAGAGCACAGCGGTGGGTGTCTGCTGCTGAGCTGTAGGTGAAGATCAGTAGGTGTTTGTTGCCACGGTTCACAAGTAGGGCCCCTTGACAGCCTCGTTTGATGTGGCTGGCCCCTGTTGGCGGCTGGCTCTTTGCACTGGTGTGACAGTCATTGCCGGGTGAGTGACTGTCAATGCCCCGACCAACAAAAGAGGAGAAGACAGGCATTCAGGGAGCCTGATAATGGCCAGGCAAGGACAAGGCTGCCATTCTGAAAAACTTTGATCATGGGGATTCTTTTGCACACCTTTGTAGGGGCTGACTATTTGTTTAACAGTTTAGAAAAATGGCTGTTTTGAAACTGCTTCACCTGGTTACGGAAACTTAATGGAGATGCTTGTTATACTAGTTCTCTGTCTGTGTCTGTGCGGGTGTGTGTGTGTGTGTGTGTGTGTGTGTGTGTGTGTGCATTACTTATGCAAAATGTGTGGTAAATCTGCCTCTACTGGAACTTTTCTCACCATAACATAAAAGTCCTCTGGAGATGAACACATCATCCTAAACTGGAATATTAAACATCACTTATACAATGCATTAGACAATACAACTGTAAAATATTACCTGTTATTACTGTAACATTGTTCATCTCTATGTATTACAATCAAATGTTAATGTAATTTAAAGGATCCCACAAAGGACATAACCATTGGACTTCCATGACTCATCACAGAGACAGAGTGGGTTTCCCAGCAAACTAATCTAATGTGTCTCAGCTTACGGAATCAGTCAAATTGTCAAAAGATGTGTCATGCTCATAATAAGGTAATAGAGGAGGATGGAGACTTTAACGATGCCATGTCATCTTCAATATATACTCAGCTATAACTCCCTGTTTACTTAGCTGCAAACAAAGATAGTTGTTTTCTTCCTCACTTGTTTTAAGAAGCACTTGAAAAATGTTCTTTTTAATAGTCTATCTATCTATCTATCTATCTTGAGTGTAACAGCTACACTGCGGTTGTTTGCTTTGTACTGATGTTGGATCACATCTGTTGTGTACCATGTTTAATAATGTGTACCATGTTTAATAATTTGACTTGTT
>JAFBJS010004672.1:47232-54732 GCA_016785265.1 Paraplagusia blochii
CTATCTATCTATCTATCTATCTATCTATCTATCTATCTATCTATCTATCTATCTATCTATCTATCTATCTATCTATCTATCTATCTATCTATCTACCACCTACGTACCCACCTAACCTATCTGTCTGTCTGTCTTTCAATCTATCCATCTGTCTGTCTATCTATCCGTCTATCTGAGTGTTCATCTGTCTTTCTATATACCTATTCTTCGCATTGAGTAGCGATTGCATATTTAATAACTTTTCACGAGTGACCTTGTTTTAATAAATCAAACCCAGATAGTCGGGCGTCTGTTTGTTGTTCAGTCGGTCTATTAAGTCTCTTAAGGAATTGGCCAATGACCCTCTCATTATGTCACTCTCTCAGTATCAATCACTTCACAAACAGTATACACACACAGTTGTCGATGAACATCAATGAGCCACAGTGGTCTTCCCTTTATCAAGTCCCAATCTGGCCCAGTGTGATCAGTGTGATTATATTTGGCCTTGAGATCATATCAGCTCTTAGATACTGGCAGCATTTGTGGTATTATACATGTCATTCTGTTGTGGGTCTGTGTAAAAAAGATGTATATTAAAAAGTAATTTTAAAAAAGGCTACAAATAAGGAGACATAATAATAATGATAATTTATTATCAATTGTTTCTAGTTCTTCTCTAGTTCTAGTCCAGTGCTTCCACAAAACTAAAGTTTGTTTCCATATGAAAACATTCTACATTACAGATGTATGGATTCATAAACAATTCTGTCAATATTTCAATTACTATGGCCTGTAACTTTGATTCAGTTGTGAATCTGGGCTTGACACCCCTGACCTGGAGGTATCACAGTAATAAATACAGCATCAGTTAAAGGCAGACAGTAGCTTATACACCATGTCACTATGTCTCTATCCATACAAACACTTATAGTATTATACTTTATGAAGTATGAAACATACTCATATAAACTACCTGTAGTCTACTTTTCTTCAGATTATAAGGATTAAGGATTAGGACAAACACGATCTCAGCTCAGTGACACCTGAGCTGAGACTTCAACCATGAGAACAGACTCTCTATAATTTGTCCTCTGCCAATTTACCAATATATATGATAATCCGGCAAATTTAGATAAACAAGTGTATTTTTTTATGGTGCCTCATAAAGTCTCTGTCTCAAGTGTTAATGTCAATAACACAGACACAACAGCAAGTAAGAAGAACACACGGAGGCAAAACAATTAATAATAGGCAGCTGTTACTGAGGGATTGTCAGGGCTGCGAGGAAGGTCAGGTTTCAGACCCTTTTGAGGACTTTGATGGTACAAAACAGGCCTCATTATAGAGATATTATCTGCATTCATACACTTACAGAGCCGCTTGGATCCCTGCTGGGAAAGATTAGGTTCTTTCACTTGAGAACATCCTCCTTGGACGCCTGGCTCACAGAGTGGTATTCTCAGCTCAGGGCACACCCACACACCCTGACTCTGCTCAGAAGATCAGGATTTGCTTTCGAATGTAGATGTTAGGCAGGTGGTTGCAAACTTCCATATGGGAAATGGAGAAAGACAGAAACAACGTGACGTGTACAGTATGTGGTGTAGGGTTTTAAGACTATTATTGTTTTTTTTTTCAATGTCAATGATGCACAGAGTAAAACAGCAGGATAATTGTTCTCAAACAATGAAATACTTTATCTATTTGGTGTCAACTATGGCAAAGTTTTGGTGAACAAAGCAGGTGTGAAAGGTTAGGTATAATTCACTTGTGCATATTTTAGTTTTTTATGATGATGACTAATAACTATATTAAACCAATAACTAATACTGATCTACAGAAAAAAATATTTTTTTCTATCAACTGCAAATCTGTCAGGTATAAATCCAGCTTCAAACATATGGCAAAAAATGCTTTGCACTTAACACTAATAAAATGTAAAACTAAAAATATGAGTTTTACATTTTAAAGTCAGCTTTATTTTCGCATCTAATGTAGTGCATACAGAAACACAATCTGTTTTTCCTATGTTTAACAATAATAATAACAACAATAAAGTCAGACTTTTGTAAGTGCAATATTGTATATAGGTATTAACAGAAATCCAATATACACAGGAGATAAATATAACATTATACACATGCAATTATTACAATAATTCATTATCATGAACACCAGAAAAATACAATAAATTAATAAAAAAGTAATTGCCAAAATGTAAATCATATAATCTATTTATAGATATATGTCTGCACATTGTACATAATTAAGTCCAGTATAGTAGAAAGCAAAGCAGAAGCTGTTTATTAGTAACGTTTACAGCACCTCCACTCAGACACAATGACAATGGTAATAAAATCATTAGATCTTAATGTTGGGTCAAATGCTTCATAGATAAGAAGGTTTTATCTCTTTTCTTTTTGATCACAGAACCAACTACTCAATTAATGTACATTCTTGATTAGGTTTATAACAGTGTGGTTTTAATTCAGGATGATGAACATACAATCACAGGTGTGTCTCCAATTAATCCACATTTTGTCAATAAATCTTTGAGTAGGACAATATATTGTTGTTGCTTCGGATCTTCACGAATAGAAATATTTTTGGTAATTCACAGTCCTATCCATCCATTGTGTATCGATTATAAAGTTACAGGGGCAGCAGTTTCCATGACCGCCACCCAAATCACCCTGCACCATCTTAGCCCCTCATGGACATTCCTGCAGGTGATGAGCGCAGTGGAAGCCCGTGCCCTTCTCTAAGAGGTGGAGTTCTACACCAATGGCCAAAGGATTTCCTCTGAACAAGAATGCCAAACCTTTGATTTCAACTGATGATTACAAATTAGAGTTCTGTGTGAAATTTTCCAACCATGTTAAACTCTGAAGAGGAGAACTTTTTCCTTTTTCCTTACTGGAAAACTCCACATCCAGAGAAACTACTTTGAAAATGACATTTAGGGGACAGGGGATACGAGAGGAGTCATGAACTTGTTGAACTCAGGTTCATAGGAAGGAAAGGTAAGAGAGCGGCGTCAAAGTTTCTTGAAGGATATACCTTTCTGCATGGTCATAAAAAGAAAAAACATCTCCACATGAGACGGCCCCACCTCAACCCACTGCCCCTCCGCCCCTCCTGCCCCCTCCATCTCCAGACCTCTGCTTTCAACCCCTCTGATGCTGGCCCTGCCCAGGATAAAACAGGAGAGGACGGGCTCACTTGCTGCACACAGCGGAGCGCAAGGCCATTAGCTGACTGCTTCACTGCCTCATGCTTGCTGACACACACTTACTGACACACAGACACATTACACTCCCTCTCTCTCTCTTGGTCTCTCTCCCTTTCTCCCCTCTCCCCCTGCTCTCTCTATCTCTCTATCTTTCACTACCTCTCTCTTTCTCTCTTTTAGTTCCAATCTCAGACACACACACACACACTCTCACACACACACGCGCGCGCACGCACAAAAACGCACAGTCAGTCACCAGTCCTAATTCAACTACTTCTCGGGCACAGGCCAGCAGCTCAGTCAGGCACCATGACACCGTCCAGCTGCAAGGTGCACACACTCT
Organism: Paraplagusia blochii; assembly: GCA_016785265.1. NCBI lineage: Eukaryota > Metazoa > Chordata > Actinopteri > Pleuronectiformes > Cynoglossidae > Paraplagusia > Paraplagusia blochii. The sequence continues at coordinate 50,790 of JAFBJS010004672.1, forward strand.
CTGATCATACACACACTTTACACACTTAACAAATCAATTATTGCAAGTGGAGAGTCAAAAAGTGGGACCAACTAATGCTGGATTCATCAGTCACATCAGGACCAACAGGACTGAAGATGGCAGTCGGAGTCACCGGTGTGCTGCTCTAGAGAGGACTGCTCCAGATCAGGAGTGACGACATCCTGAGGATCTTCTTCTGGGGACGTTTCCCTCTCGTCCTTCTTCAGGACACCCACCCTCCTGTCATCCATCTCCAGTGGGACATCTCATTGTCAGCAGCATGACTACAGCTTACACAAGGTTCACCTCGGGAGTCTGACCCACCATGTGCAGATGGCCCCCATCCGCGGCTCACCTCTGTCCTGAACCTGCCCTGGGCACCATCATTTCTTCCACCTCCTACAGGCAACATCAACCTTCGCAGAGTCCACTCTCCCTGTGCCTGGCATGTCTCATTCTGCTTCTTGTCACCACTGGCACAGCAATGGGAGCCTGTCCACCTGGGGTAGGGCATGAACCCTTTCAGGTCCTTGGAGGTGGCATCAACTGCTCATGGACTTTGGAAAGGCACACTCGCAGTTACAACCACCTAGAGGGCGATGTCCGACTACGGAGGCTCTACTCCGCCAACAAGTTCTTCCTTTGCATTGACAAGACGGGCAAAGTGGACGGCACTCGGCGGAAGAACTATGCAGACAGTAAGTGGAAAGAGAACAACTCCTGTTTGTCACATGTCAGAGATATAACCTGTGACGTTTTCACGTTTATATTTTCGGCACGACTTTCTTATCTCTTGACTTTTATAGTGGTTCATTGGGATATCCTGAGGTTGTATTTCTGCTGAGCTATTCTTGTTGTGTTTACACCGTGGGGATGCGTTGCTAGGTAAGGAGGGAATACACCAGTGTGGATTTATGTTTCTCGTGGGACATTCAGCAAAGAGTTTAGAAAAAAGCTGACCCGAGGAAAGACATTGGCTCTCAGTTGGTCGTCCAAACTGGAAAGAGATTAAGTTGAATTGGGGGTTAAGTTGTTGATGCTTGTTTGAGTCAGTAAAACAATGTAAGAATAAGGTTTGAGTGTTGGGCTTGTTATTCATCATCTTAAAAATGTTCTACCAAATATAGATTAAAATGACTGGGGTAGTAAATGCTTTGAAAATCTCAGGATTTGATCTTATCCATGATGTTTCTCACAGTAGCATTAGTTTTAACAGAAACAGATAAAGTCAGGTTTTTAGTCTCCTGAGTGTTACTCTTAATGGATACCTTTTAGCCCCTTGACCAGGTCAGTAAAAGAGACACTGATCCATGACCTGTCTCCATTAGTCATTGAATGTCTGACTGGATAGACATTAATGACTTGACTGTAACATTTATGTGTTTGTCATTAATGTTTTTTTTATACTTGGTGAGTCAGATTTTTTCCAGCTACTGGAGGCAGGAGCAGCTGCTGTGTCTAGCTGTCAGTCCAGTCGAGCTGATCCCACAGCCTCCTTGGGTCCTGGGTTTGCAGAATAGATGACATTTGTTCATCTGCTAGGATTAAGCAGATTAATCCACAAAAATGATTGTCAACAATAATGTAGTTTTAATTCCGATTTGGTGTATAAAATATTTCTTCATATTGAAATGTTCATATTCAGAGTGTGTAGAGTTCTTCTCAAATAAGTTAAATTACATAAACTCAAAACATCTTAAATCACAGGTGGCTGCAGAATCCCTGATTGCAAGAGTAGCAAAAACCAAATGTCCTTTTTCTGACCCGGGCAAACTAAGGCCTGAGGGCCGGATGTGGCCCATTTGGCATTTTAATCTGGCCCACTAAACTTCTCCATATAACTATTCATTTTTGTTGTAGTACTACTTCGTTAGCCTCATAGCATAATTGCCTAAGTCATATTTCAATGACAAATGACTAAGGCAATTATGCTATGACCCTAACGACTTGTAGCTTTTCTCTATTGTTTTCGAATTGTTTTCTTCTTGCTGGATTGGCGTAACAGAAAAAAGATTGGGAAGCACAGGCATAGAGCCTATATGCAAGCTGGCTTGAAAAGTAGTTGTGAAAACTTCCAGTGGGCCCAACTCCTGCTCACTATACGGTGCAGTGTGATTTGGGTGACAGTCGTGGAGACTGTTGCCCCTTCCATGTAGAATCAACAACGCATAAGACGATATATATATATATACAGTATATACAGAGTGTGTCTATCTCCACTCCGATGGGGTCTATCATCTGAGTGGAGATAGACACACTCTGTATATATAAATATATATACATGTATATTATATATGTAATATATTATATAAATATATATTATCAATATAAAGATTTCTTAAATCAAACGCTTATTTTAACACAAACTAGGTCAGTTTATTGCACCATAGTGGTCTGGTGGAGGGTTTTTTTTGTCTTTGAGGCTTGTGTTACATTTATCATGTTTACTCAGACACAATATATTGATGCTGATTATATGACACGAACACGCAGGAAGTTGTACATATTTAATAACAAGATCGTTGCTGGCGATATTTGATGGCATTATCATATACAGGAAATAGATACAGTTCTATAAATACTTGAAATTACATTCACTGTAAAGTCTAATGCTAGCCTATAGATATTCTGTGCTCTAATAATTTGTAATAATGTAAGCACTAGTTTGTCCCTCGACTTGAATACAGCTTCCACATTTATTGTGTGGAAGCAAAAGCAACCCCTCCTTTAACCTCCGTGTTGCCTTTAGACTCTTGTCGACACAGCTTTATTACACAGCTCAGAGTTCCCTGCCCTCGCCACAGCCCTCACCTCCACGCCACTCAGTTTTTCCGACCCCAACTCCCTCTCAGGTGCAAAAACAGTTGGATTTAGTCAACAGACTGTCTGCTAATTGAGGATGGAAAATATTGTATCAATCCCAGTGGAGCGAGGGCATGGAACAGCTGAGGGAAGAGGCACGAGGGGGGAACGCTGACTTAAAGGGATGACAGAACCGAATGGGCCAGAGATGTAGAATGTAAATTGTATTAAAACAAGTATAGTTTTGTTTGACACATACCCATCAGTGTTCATGGGAAATTCATCTTTGGAAGTCAATGAGGCGTTTGAGTCATTAAGGGCAAAAGCAAAAGAAAGGTTAGGTATGTGTTTGGAACATCTCAACTGAGCTCCAAGAAAAACTGGGAAAACTCATTCAAGAATCCACTTTTTTTCTCTTCCAATCAGTTATCAGCGCTAAGGAAAAAAACCCGTCAAAGTTTACAATGTAAAATGTGTTGAAGATCAACATAAGGAGACAATAAAGAAGATTAATGACCAGATCATAAACTGCAGTATAAAACCCACATGGCCTCTTCTTCAACATCCACCTATAATTGTAAACTATTTGACCTGCTGCAGCTAAAAATACCCTGACCTCGGCATAAAGACACAGTACAGTAGTTTCAAGGAGTTGGACCTTGACATGTTTTCCATTTGACCTGGACGGAGTAGAAAGTGAGTGAGAGGAAAAACACAACCAAATGTTTACAAAAAGCTCAGGAGGCAGGTGTGCATCATATCCTGTCCTGGGTCATCGGTCACCGTCTGCTAATTAGACATTTCTTCAGCGCAACAGCTGTGCAGACACACCCAGCAATATTTTCACCATCAACGACAACAGCGAATGTTATGGAACAGAGGGAGGGAGAAATTAAGGGTTTTTCCTGCGTTAATTAGGATTTAATTTCAATGGTTTCATTTTTTTTTTTTTTCCTTTTTGGCGGAGCACACAAACCTGGCACGTCTTTTATTTTCTTTACTGCGTTTGAGCTACAGCAATTTTTCAAGTCATTTCAAAAGGGAAGGCTGTAAAACTTTGGGTGTGTGGTTAAAGGGCATCAAACGCTTGAATGGACTCCAAGTAGTAGTCGCAGCCAATACAACATTCGGAAATAAGGTC